>JAOEHX010037807.1:0-10853 GCA_025448015.1 Bolborhynchus lineola
TGCAGAAAACTAAGCATAAAATGAAGGATGTATGTTTACTGGTTCTTGGTTCTGTATCATTTCATCTGATGAAGTTGTTGGGATTTTCTTACTACTTAGTTTATCAAGTATGCTGTTTTGGGCTCCTCCTGTTTTTCTTGCAGTTGAAAGCAGTGTAGATAAAAGCGAACTTCTGTGAGGTGACTTTTCCCTTGTCTGTTCTAAATCCCCAAAAATTAACAAATCATCTTTTTCTTTCTTATCTGTACATCTTTTATCTTCTCTTTTGTGATGCTTCTGGCTTTGATCCAGATGGATTTCATACAAACAGATCTAATTTTCTTAAGAGGTTTGGTCCTCATTTTCTGACTAAACAAAAAGAAATAAAATAGGTGAGTGTTTGCTTCTCTGATAATTCTTGAAAAGATCAATAAGCTAATACTAATAAGCTTTCACTGCGTTTAACTTTTTCCAGTAACTTGTACTGACATGTCTGTAGTGACCAAAGCCACTGTGCCTTTGTTAGTAATTTGATGGCATCTGTGAGAGGAGGATGATGTTCCAGTCCATTTTGTTTTCACGGGCTGTTGTAAACACTGCCTAGACACACCTCTCTGGCCCATAGATTGCTGCAGCAGAAATATGGACTGCTTTGTTCATGGGCATAAGTAGTGTTAAGAGTAATGCAAGAATCAGCTGGAGGTCTCCACTTCTTTGTGAAAAAGCTCTTGGGAGCTTTCAGGGACGAGCCGTTCCATTAGCTTCAGTGAGCTTTTGAGCTTTAAGCCTTGAAGGCTTCACTGGTTATTTATCTTCCTTCTTAGAAGGAAATTTCCCTAACCATTTTTCAGCATCTTCCTATTCTTCAAAGAAGAGAGGGTTTCCTCTGAGCTTGTGACTGCTGATGCAGTGCATAGCCAGAGGTGACTGCAGTGATTGTGCTTCTTTTAGACAAGCTCTGATGGGTGAGGAGGCTGGAAACCCCACCCTTTCAGAGCTCTGTTATAGTGGCATTATTGAGTAATCTTGCTGTGGAAAGAGTATTTCAGTATCTAAAGCTGTTCAAGTGGAGCATTTCATGATCCCTAAAGTGATTTAAAATACATTAGGGAAATGAATGACATGTGAAGCTTATAGGGTGGTATTTTTCAGTGCTGTTTTTCATGACACAGAGAGAAGTGTTTCTGTTGTGTCACTAGACCAAAGTTTAGTCAAGTAGCCTGTGTCAGCCCATGCCAGATGTGTTACCGGAAGACAAGCTCTAATAAGGCTTTCAGTGCTCCACAGGAGGAGAAAATAGTTCTTCCTAATCTGGCTAAAGATCTTAATCTCCGAAGCACACATTTACCTGTGCCAAGTACACTTCTAATGCGAATTTCTGTTCTTACGTACACATAAAGTTATTCCCACAAGTGAGTACTATCCTTAAGGGCATTTAGATGCCAGCAAAGCAGATTTTGTCTATGGGAAGACAAGAATTAAGCTTGGGTTTTTAGCTGCTTTCAGTGTCCAGTTCTGGTCTGTTTCTCAGGTTGATCACCTGTCAGAAGCAGTATGTTTACCTTCCTCCATGTGGTAAGAATGTTTATAAAAATGTTTTCGTGTAGTATGGAGGTTTACCATCTAAGGGTGTGGTTGTCCTTTTTCAATGCTTATGCTCCTTCTGTCTTCAGCTTAGTCATGGCATTCTTTTTGGTTAGACATAAACGTTGTGATTTAATGTGGGTGATTTATGTCCATATTTATTTGCAAGTATTTGTTTCAGTTGCAAATTACCATAGTTTTTGAGTCTAACAGTTCTATCTGTTCAAATTGAGTCCATTCAGAAAGCTCAGAGCAGTAGAGAGCACTCATACAAGTGTTATTAAAAAACCTGGATATTTGGTTAGGTGTTTTTGTTTTAAAGGTGTTTAGCTTTTGGTTTGATTTGACATTTTTTACCAGTGAGAATGAAGACTTTGAAAGTTACTGTGATGAACGTTGATTGGTAGTAATTTTTTCTCAATTTAAATGAGATTTTAAATAAATTTTCCTGGCAGTTCATAATTAAATTATCTATTGCAAATATTATATAATTTTGAGAATCATAGAATCATAGAATAGTTTGAATTGTAAAGGACCTTAAGATCATCTTACTCCAGTCGCCTGGGCAGGGACCCCTCATACTAGACCATGTTGTCCAAGGCTCTGTCCAAACTGGCCTTGAACAGTGCCAAGGATGGGGCATTTACCGCTTCTTTGGGCAAGCTGTTCCAGTGCCTCACCACCCCCACAGTGAAGAACTTCTTCCTTGTATCTATTCTCAGCTTCCCCTGGTTAAGTTTGAACCCGTTACCCCTTGTACTATCACTAGAGTCCCTGATGAAGAGTCCCTTTCCGTCATCCTTGTAGGTCCCTTTCAGATACTGGAAGGCTGCTCTGAGGTCTCCACACAGCTTCTCTTCTCCAGGCTGAAGAGCTCCAGCTTTCTCAGCCTTTCTTCGTATGGGAGGTACTCCAGCCCCTGATCGTCCCTGTGGCCTCCGGACTTGCTCCAACAGCTCCATGTTCTTTTTAGGGTGAGGACACCAGAACTGCACACAGTTCTCCAAGTGGGGTCTCACAAGAGTAGAGTGGAGGGGCAGGATCACCTCCTCCAAGCTGCTGGTCAGTCCTTTTGATGCAGCACAGTTATTAATCATTCATCAAGTTAGAAATTATTTGAATGTATCTGTCCCTCTTAGGAGCTTCCAATTTTCTCTCATTGTATTTCACCACTACTTTGGCCTGGACCCCTTCTTCACTTTCAGGGCTCTTCCACTTAAGTGTTAACAACAATGGGGTTCTTGGGGACTTACTTAGCTACTGCTTTCCTGCTGTTTTCTGTCAGAAGTTGTGAATTCTGGCACCAGTATGTGCTTCTGTGTGTTTGCTTACTGCAAGCTAAAGGCTTAACTGCACATCTAAACAGCTCCACTTCGAGAATTGCTTCTGTTGGGAGAGAAGAAAGAGCTAAACAGAGGGGAAAATATGAGCTGATTACCTTATGCACTGTTCACATCTGCATTCTGATACTGAAATATGGATGTGTTCTCTTCCTCCTTGTCTGAGGGAAGGTGTGTTCCCTGGTAATGTTTTAGTAGTTAGGTCCAAATCATATTTCCAAATGCAAGTTTTTGATCAAATGCAGAAAGAAGGAAACTAACATAATGGCAAATACTTAACCTTTATTGTAGATTGGTTCTGTCTGCACATAATGCTGTACACGGAAAACACTGGTTTGTGTCTGTGGCAGTCTGAAACTACAGGTCAGCTGAGTTATTTCAGTGACTTCTGTCCTGCTTAACACCGAGGTAGAAATACATTTGTTCCTGGAAGAACTGAAACTGAATTTCTGACTGCTCCACATCTAATTTCAAACTCTCTCTCAGTCTTAAAACGTGAGTGAAATAAAAATAGTATTTTTATGTGAAAGTCCTGTCGTGTAGTTTTCTAACTTCTTAAAACCAAATACTCGCGATTATTTATTCAGTTTGTCTGGTTATGATTATTGGTATGTGAAGTCATCTCTGGGTTTGTTTTCTGTTAATTTTTTTAAATTATTTTTTTATTATTTTTATGGTGTCCATTTTGACTGTTGCTTAGAAGACAGGAGAAGGCTGTAGTGTCATTTTTTTTAAATTATTTTTTATTTAATTATAAAGTGCCTGATCTGAGAGATTTAAATAAAAATTAGCTAAATATTTTGCTTTACAAATATAAATGCTGCCAAAATAGTGCTTTTAATTCATCTGTCCTTCATTTGACCTCCTGAGAAATGTAGTTTAGGGTATTTCAATATGTCAGGATCCAGCTTCCGTCTTTGTAAACATTTATTGCACATTTGTCAAATACTTTATAAGGATATTGTGAGTATTTTTTTAAAGATTATGTGAAAAACATAACTTCCTCTGTTCATTGAAAAAGGTTAATAGAGAACAAAACCCTAACTTAAAGATGTTAGTTCCTTTTCTTTAATTCCTCATTAAAAATAATTATGCCTTGAATTTGAAGAAGCATCTGTTGTGCTTTGTAGAGACACAGAAATCCAATCTGTCTGTTTGTTCCTTGTATGTACTGAGCTCTGTGTATATCTGTCTGCATGTTTGTGCAAACAACTCCTCTGTTTAATCCTAGTATTATGAGAAATGTCTTGTGTTATGGTGTCAGAGTGGAGAATTTGAATGACATGGTTTAGCATTTTCTTCCAGGGCAGACAGTTGTGCTGTAAACCAGTGTCAATTTCTAGATTGTAGTTGCCTTGTTCTGAAATGCAGTTTCAGTTGTTTGAATTAGGAAACTCTCTTTAAAGCTTTGTAGCCCTGTTAATTCCTGTTGCATCTGATTTGATGGATTCTTTTGAAATAAGAGTTTACTTACCTTCTCTTGAATCTGTTGCTTCTGTAGGTGCCACTGGATAGAAGCTGAGAGTCAAAAAAGCTGGGGAGGGAGAGTTCATGCAAATTTGCAAATATATCTTATTCCTGATTTAGCTTCTGTTCTAGTCCAGGGCATTTTTAGTTGAAGTCGTGAAGCATAAATTGTGCTGCAGCATATATTTGGTTTTTGTAATTGGGTTTTTAAGTCCAGAGAATGATAATTAATATGCTGAGCAAGCAATTGCAAATAAATCTGTGCAACTTTTGGTTTAAGTTGGTTGTGTTTGATGGAAAGGAACTTTGCCTACCTGGGGATCTGAGGTAACTTCTATTACATTAATTCCTGGCCTCCTGTAAGTAATAGGTATTTCATAGGAAACTTGTGAGAGTAAAACATGCAGGCTTAATTTAAAAAGCAACCCCAAAAACCTCTCCAAAGTAAAAAAGTGAATTTTATTAAATGATGACAGTGTGATACTATAGATATTTGCTGGTCAGGATGAAACATTTTGTCTTGCAATAGGAGGCTTTTATTATTGTTCCCACTAACCAAGAATTTATACGCTGCTACAGCAAGTTAACGTCCTGGTGATGCTTTCCAAGAGAACTGTCTGGCATACATAAAGCAAGAATGAATTTATGTTTTGGCAGTCACTTTCACCTCGAGTGCTTTGTGAAGAAGCTCAGATTGGTCATGTGGTTTCTTTTGCTCACTTACAGCTCAGTCAGCCAATGGAGCTGTCGGTTGGACAGCCTCTCCCTCCATCCTGAACATGCTGGGGAGGGAGTTGACTCTTCTAATTGTGCATCAGTTTTTTGCTCTGCCAACACACAGCTGGCAGTGCTGTGGAAAGCAAAAGCATGGCTATGGTTACATTCCACTGCAGGTAGAACTTGACCTAAACCAATATTTAGTCAGAGGTTATTATTTGCAGAATTAAAAACTTCAGAATCTGATCTGTAAGTAAAAAAAAACAAGTATGAACTGCATGTTTGCTGAGTGAGCATGTGCATGCATGTTGACAGATGTAAGGTATATAAAAGAACAGAATACACCAAACCCCTGATGGTAAAGTTAGTTAACCTTACCTGTGAACTGTGTACCTTGCCCAACAAGTGAGATGATCAAACCTCAGTCTAAGTGTGGAGGATAACACACCTCTGCTGTAAAGTTTCATCATCTCGGCACCTGAGAAGGAAACAGAAACATACAGCATCAAAGCTCATGTTTGTGGCAAGCAATCTACTGCATGTGTTTTCTGAACTTTGTTCCTGATTTAATTGTAGTCAGGAAGTGATTGCTTGTAAATTTTCTGCAATGTGAATGGAAGTGTTGCAGCAACAGTCACGTTGCATATTCATGTTGCTGCATGAACAGATGGGGTTCCTACATAATATCCATATTTGACAGTCTGATGGGATTTGCCAAGCCTAAGCTTTCATTTATATTTTAACCTCTTGGAGATACAGGTTTGTGATTTAATCAGTCAAGGGAGGCCTTGAAGTTATTTGTACTATGCAGCCGATTTTGAGCAGTCCTTAGGTACGATTTTGGTTTGGGAGACTTCTTGTAGGAATGGTTTTAATAGGCTATTGCTCATTAGAATAAATGGTCACCTAATTGAAAGATTTCCCTTGAAACCTTCCTCATTTGGCTGATTTCATTCATATCCTTCGTTAAGTGAAGATGTGTTGTATATTCAATTGAAACATCATGTAATGTGGACAGAGTTCTGTTGCTGTGGTGGTGCCTTGGAGGGAGAATTTTGTACTGTAGAGCAGCTGACCTTTGGTTTCCCTTGGGGCAGCTCCAGGTGCTGCTGAACGTTGGTTACTAAAACTCCCTTAAGGATATGTTTTCCACGTTTTTTTGTAGAAAGATACTGCAAATATTAAGTGCCCACAATATGCAGTTACATTTCAGTATAGAATGCAACCTTCAAACCCTAATTTTTTTATTACTTATGAAACACTAGAGCTATGAAAATCTGAAGCTCACCTTGGTGCTTTTTATACTGTGTATACTGCTTTTAAAATTACAAAAAATGAAGCTCAGGTGTAAGGTAAATTGCTTAGTATTACCCTTCTTTGTACAGCATAGACAGCTATGAAACTGTGGTTAGGGTTGCGCTGGTGTATGCTCATGGGACTTAAATACCCTGCTGATCATGGCATAAAAGCCCCCTTTTTGCAGAGCTTTTTAGTATCATCACCCCAAAAGGTGTGTGGGGGGAGGGGTTTCCTGTCAGATTTCTGCATCTTTCTATTGTGCATTTGCTAATGTTCATCATTTATGCTTACTAAGTTTAGCATATTAAAAACATTTCTGGTTGCTTAGTCTTTCAGTTAAGTCCTCTCAATAGTCTTTTAATACCAGAGAAGTCTAAGATTTATGAGATTATATGTACTGGTGCTGGATGGAAGGGCTTCCAAAACCCAGTGACATTGCTTTGTACCTGTAGCACTTTATGGTATTTTTTAGCTATTGCATTTGCATTTTTGGGGGAAGGAAGGAAGGAAAAAAAGGTCACTGGTATAGCACTCTGTGTATGGTGTGTGTGTTACATGCAGAAAAAGATGCATCAGAGCTTGGCAAAGCTTGTGTGTACCCAGCAAGCTTGTTTGCTGTAAGAAAATGTTTCATGCTAAAGGGCTTATTAACTAAAGTAATTTTACTTGTAATGAGGGCATGAATTGGTGTCTTTAAATTTTTGTTGATTTGTGGTTAATGTGATTTATCTATCTAAATTAAGTAATAAATTGCTTTCAATGACATGTTAATCAAAACATGCAATGAGATTAGTTTTCCCAGAGTAGAAGAAGGTGCTAATGTGTGGTCCACCCACCCTCCTGGGAGATGATATCACCCTTCTAGGAGATATTACACAAGTTGTAAGGACCAGATCAATGGTACAGCTCACCTTGCATACTTAATGATGGTAAGTTTAGCATTATCTCAGAGATTGTTTTAGGAAACCTGAAGTAAGGGGACTCATGAGTTAGGTGTATTTCAAATCTGTAATAGATGATGGGGATTTTTAACTCTCAAAATGGTGAGGTTTAATGTTCTCTCTAATTTTTTTACATTATTTTGATCACAGGATGTTCTTTACCCATGTAAATTTCACAGGGGTATTACATGTCAACAAAGCTTGTACTCATTGCAGCACAAAATGGTTGAAAATACTGTATTGTCCTTTATGTAGGATCAGTTTCTCTCCATCCCCTTTAAATAGGATTGATGCCTTTTTTCTCCCTGACTGTCTTGCTTAGATAGTTCTGAATGGTAGCAATTGGTCATATACCAATACTTGAAAGTCAAATTTACTCAGCTTTTTCTATAGTTGTTGTTTAGTGGTCTGTTCCTCGTTTTCCTGTTTCATGTGACAAATTCAGTCTAGCAAAAATTGATACATTCTGCTTCCAAATCACATTTATCGACTGTCAGACTTGGACAGAATAAGAACATTAGAGCATCTTATTATCTGGGGTTGGCCTTCAGTGGAAAAGAAGAGATAAAATGTATCCAAGGTGAAGTTGAGTCCTTCAGCAAAGGCAGCAGTTGTTGTTACGGTGATGGAGCTCTATTTTAAAATTAGCTGGGAAGGTGAGGGTCTTGCTTTACTGGTCCTGCACTCTTTTACTTTGACGATTTTTCTAATATGCATCCTGGATTTATTCATAGACAGTGTTTGCTGTCTGTTCTTCAGACAGAAGTTTCTTCAGAGAATCCTTCATCTTTCATCAGTGTATTTATCAGGGACAATATTGTCTCTATTATTATTTTTTTTTAAAAGCCATCTTCCTTTAGCCTCCCTCTGTATGATGTTTGCCATTATTACAGCCATTCTTTCTTGTGTATGCTCTAAACTAATTTGTGTATGTTTGAAATGGGGGATTGGAAGTGACCAGGAAAAACAAAATAAGGTGAGACCTCAAGAGTGGCTTTAGTAACTGCCTGTATCTGCATGGGAGGATCTTGTCTGGTAAATTCCAGTGTTTATTTATAGGTTGATTCTGCTGATTCTGAGACAAATAATTAAGGAACATCTTTAATAATTTCACTTCAGCTTTCCCTTTCATTACTACATTTCCTGTCACCCCTTTTACCAGTTCCCTGCTAATTTCAAAGCTAGTTTGGTAATCTCCATTTTTACTAATCCCCAGATGTCTCATTTTCTTTGCTTCTGCACTTTGAACGACGGATCCTTGCAGAAGGCATTGATTCCAGCCTAGAAAAATCTGACAGAGTAGTGTTTTAGAAAACTTACTGTACCCAACCTGATATGCACAGATGTAGATAAGTGTTTTGTGGTTGGGTTGTTTTTTTTTGGCACAGTTTCTCAAGATCACACATACTTGCGACCAAAGACAAAAATGCAGTTCTTTCCATCACAGAGGTGGTGTTCAGTTCATGACATAGTAGCTTTCTACCGCCTGCCATTACTCTCACCAATGTGCAAGGTCGAGTAGAAACTGCTGTGAAAATAGCTCCATGAAATGAAGATAAAATAGGAATAGTGTTTGTCGAGTGTTGACTTCTGTTTCTGTAACAACAGATGCTCATCTATTCAACAAAATGCCTAAAAAAACCCAACCCAACTGTGCAAATGTACTTACAGCAGCTTAGTTCCTGTTTGTTTAAAGAAAAGTTGCATCGATTCACACACTAAAAAAAAACTGAAACACTTTAAAAATGTTGCTAATTGTTGTTGACTGGTTCAGTCAGTAAAATGTGTGAAATGGCCTAACTACCTCAATATGGATTTTGAGTTTTCCTCTGAATGCATTGCCTGGCATTTTGAGTTTATTCCCCCAGTAGCGGCCACTTCCCGTCATGTTTCTCAAACCCTAGCTTATAGGAAATTCATGTTTCATAAAGCTGTGAGAGTGGACAGTAGAAACTTCCTGAACAGGGAAAATGTGTGAGCTTCTGGTTACATGAATTGTGCTGCATGCAGTTTTCTTGATCAGTTTGTTTTTTTAGCATTTTGTGAGGAAATTCTGGCAGTTACCAGTGATTACGTGGGTCTGAGGGGTTGTATAAGAGGTCTCAGATGCTGCTTTGCTCAGGTATGCATGCTGGGGCTCCATAGAGTATATTGTTAGAGCTTTCCCTGTGAGACAGCCTAGCAACTTTGGTGACTGAGACATCTCACTGCCCTCACCTTTCTGTGGGAGCTGGGCACTTGATGTCAGTTCCAGTTCCATGGTAAAGTGCGCCCAGAGCTTCTGGAAATAAAGGCTAAGTAGGTGGCTTTAAGATCTTGAACTTGGTGAATGTGTTTTGGAACAGAAAAGTTAATTATATCAAGTCTCCACAATCTGATCTTGGAAAGGAAGCAATTTTACATCAGTCAGCAGTGGCTTTGTATTTAGCAATACAGGTAATAAGAGTGACTTATTAACATAGTGAATTTTCTAATGGGTGTAAGCATTCATGAGATCAGTACCTGGGTTTGTGTCTGTCTTGTTTACTGTCCTACACAGAATATAGTAATTTTTATTAAAAACTGTATGAAACAGATTTTTAAACAAAAGTCTTTATTAGTAATGAGCCAGACAGTCTCATGTAAAGCCATGTGCTGTTTGGCATAACCTTGTTTTGTTAAAACATTTGAGTAGTATTTTATAAAAATGGGAGCTCTGATTTCAAATGCAGGGAGTACTAAGCTTCCTCAGCCTTGTAAATATTCAGGTTGCTTGACAGATTTAACTTTCTAAAGTAGATGTGTGTACCTTGATGTTGGGTTTGTTGCTTAATAAATTTTAATGTTCAATCAAAACTGATGCTAGACAGACGAAAAATCAAAACAACAAATGAAGCTATTATTTTTAGTACAGTGTTTCGATAATTTGTAGAGATTCTCCCTGCCCCCTCTCTGTGCTGGATCACTTAGAAGGAGGAAAGGAAAGAGGTCCCTACAAAGAGAATAATGCTCCCTTGGAGGGTGATGAACAAGCTGCAAGATGTACTTCTACAGAAAGGGAAAAAAGAAAAAAGATAATAGCTTGTTTCCAGTACTGAAATATGAGCTAGGAGTACTGAATACATGAGGTATGAAACAAGTTTGTGGTAATTCAGAATTAACGGTGCCTTCTTCAGTAAATAATAGGATTCTGTAATTGTACCAGGTTAATACTCATATTATCAGACTTCTACAGCAAAAGTCAGTTGAATCAAGTGCATATTCTTTACATCTCCTAAATATTCAGCAGACCATGCAGATTCTATACAGAAAATAGGATTATGGGACTGTGAACTATATACCAAATATAATGATTTATGTACCTAATGCTACAATCACATTCCTCTCAAAAACCTTACCGACACTTCAAAGCTTGGGTATCTGAAGTTTACCCACCTGAATCTGTATTTTATAGCACAGTTACTGAACAATCTCAGCCATGATTAGGAAAAAAGTCTCTTTAATTATATTACGTGAATGCATTTGCAGTGTGAGAATGACATATACA
>JAOEHX010037811.1:2608-18548 GCA_025448015.1 Bolborhynchus lineola
GTTCACAAGTTTTCTGCCTGGGTAAAGTTTAGTCAAAGTCCAATACTCAGAGAGAGTCCTTTGGGGGTCAAAATATAAGATAAACATTTTACTGTTACTGGACCTAGGAAAATGGGAGTCATGAAGATTGTGTTTCCTAGGATTGTAAGAGACTTCTTTCAACAATCTGTTGCTAGTCAGATTTGCATACAACTTTTTATATTTTTTTCCTGCCTTTTTAAGTGCATACTCATGCTTCCTGCATGTTGTGTATGAATAAACCTACACCAAATGAAAGTTTGCTCTCTACTCTTAAGTCCTTCTGGTCCCTTGACATTTCTGACTGATGGAAATTGGATGTAGAGGCAAGGCAAAGTACTCTGGCTAAATGCTTCTGAATAGGATGGTGGTCTGCTGCTACATAAATCCTGCGTACTGCCAGCTCTCTAGAGGATCCTTTGTTCTGGCCTTAGAGAGAGTTCTTGTCAGCCCACCAGACTGACAAGAACTGATGGTGACTGACAAGAACTCTGATGAGGGGTAAAAAAACCCTGCAGTTGATTCTGTCAGGACATCACCCTAAATGAATAAAATTATGATTCTGTCTGCATGCTCATACAAACTTCGTTTTTCAGAGCTCTCCCCTCCCCAAGTTCTAGCTCAATTAGAACAGGCTCCAGAACTAAAGAGAAGTCACCTTTTAATTATCCAAATGTTCTTTTCAGAGAACAGCCATCAGTGTAATTTCCTTGAGTGAAATAATTTTTCTCTGCAGAGTATTGCAAACAGGGAGAACTTAGGACAGATGGGAAAGAGGAAAAGGTGGTAAAAGGGATAGAAATATTGTGCAATAATTCTTCTAAATCTTTCCTTCCTGATGTACTGTGTTGTAATCATACACAACTCATGCCCCTTAACACTTGAAACTGCAAGCAGTAGAGATTAAACAATAAGCAGTTATTGAGGAAGTAAAGAGTGTGGTGATAAACCTTGCTAATAGGGCTGTTATTCAGGGTAGTAGAAATGACAGCCAATATGGATAAAGTATTGTAGGAGGACTTTATGAAACTGAATGATTTGACAATAAAATGGCACATGGATCCAATATAGTTGATGTAAAGTGATGTGCACAAGAAAAATTTTATCTTCACCTATAAGATTATGCACTCTGAGATGATGAGAAATTTAGGAATGAAATTGTGGGGTTGTAACAGACAGTTCCAGGAAAACATCAGGTCAGTGTTCATTAGTAGTCAAAAAATAGATCAAGTATTAAGAAATGCTAGGAAAATGATAGAAAGCAAACCAGAAAATATTCCAGTACTGAATAAATTCATTTTTTATCTGCATCTTCAATAGTATGGGCAATTTCAGCTGACCCATTTAAGGTTTCACTAAGTACCCAATATAAATAACTTTTTGAAGTGGAGTGAAGCCACCTGCAATGGTCTGTGACGAATGTGTATAAAATCATGAAAGGCATAGAGAAGGTGTGCATGGATCTCTTGCAGCACAAAAACTAGCAGAAGAGCTATACCTACAAGCTAGTAGTGATCATGTCCAGCATAGGTGATTTTACATTCTCTTATGACAAAGAAGGAGTTACTAAAGAGGAAAGAACGAAACCCTAATTCTACCTATACGAGAAAGCTTCACTGTCTTCAGATGGGGTGTAAAACAATTTCAAAAGCTTTTTTTTTTTTTTCAACCAAGGCCTCATTCAATGATATATATTTATATTTACAAATGAAGTATTCACACAGTGGTAAATGCAGAGTTAAGTATAGATTTCAGCTCTCAAAGATTGAATTGGTTCATCACATTGTAGAGGTGGATGGGAAATGTGCAAAGTCTGGCATAGAGGTACTTTATTTGGTGGCTTAAACTCAGGATTGCAATTTAAAGCTTTGTTTTTATTTTGCTGGAGCCAGGACCATGGCGTGAGACGTGGTCAAGTCAGGTCATTTGAAATATTTGCTACTGATGCTGGGATATTGATTCAATTTGTCTGAGAAGAAAGGAATTTGAGGGGGTACGTGTCTCTAACTACAGTTTACTGCTTTTCTTCTGTCCAATAGGAATCTCTTTGCTTTATTTCTTGATGTTAATTTACTGCACCTTAGTGAATCTAACATATGAGCTATTTTGTTTTTTTTTTTTTTTATATTTTAGCAAGTGAAATGTGATTTTGAGAACTCTGACAGAAATCATGACCTAACCTTTCCCAGCATAATAATAATAATGATACCATTTACAGGAAAAAATTGCTTTAAATTGGCTAGAAAACACGTTAAAAGACACCTTATCAATTTCAGACAAGAAAACTCTGAGTACATTTTCATAGTTAATTTTGGTTAAATAGGCTAATGAATGTTTTCTGCATGGCAGCCAAGATTGCCATGTGGCTGCAATTGCTGCTGGGAGAAAATGCTGCTTGTTTTTCCTTTTCAGTTTGTTCTTGGATTCTAGAGATGGCTGTATATGGATCTTGTGCCTGGTGTAAACAAATTAAAAAATGACTGGAAATAGAGCTCCTAATACTGTGCCATGTGGCTGGCCTATTCAGAAGGTGGATTTGCATTTACTTCACAGATTTTTGCATGCTATTTTCTAATTTTGAACAGAGATAGAGAGCAACATCCCCATAATCCATCTCAGCAGAAACTGGGTTTTGAATAACAAAGGTCTAGGGTGAGATTGGTACCCAGAGTACCAAGCCTTGCCTCAAGCTGATTGCTGTGCAAAAATTTAGCTTGGAGCAGGCTGAGGTGCATAAATGTGCAGTGATTGTACCATCATCTATGGCAAAACCTCTGTTTTTAGCACTTATGGAGTGACTGTCCCTACTCTTAAACTTTTAGACATGAGTTTTATACTCTACTTCCTTCCTTGTAGGTGCCCATTTACAGTCCAAAGTCCTTCCAAAACCTTGAGTTTTGCTTAGAATAAGGTTGTCAGAGAAATAACTGCGTGACTCTTTTCCCTTGTCTCCTTGGAGCCTTGCAGGAGCACTTCAGTCATGTTTTCATGACTTTTCTCTGTAATTGTCAGTGATAATTTTTTTTTTTAATTTTTTTTTTATTTTTTTTATTTTTAGGAAAAAAGGAATCTCATCTTTGTAATCAACTGACAGCAGGAGCTGAGGTTTCAAAAAAAGCATCAGAGACATTGAGATTCAAGATAAAAATCTGCCTCAGGAGAGCTGCTTTCATCTTTTACGCACTCTGTCTTTTTCCTTGCTTACATGTTGCAGCAGTGGAACCCTGAATAAGCCTCAAATAATATAAAAAAAATTACTTTGAATCTGACCTATCATCACTGCAAACAGTACTAATGAATTGTCAGCAGTTTGTCTGTTCTTGCTGCAGAGCTTTTTCAGTTTTGAGCTGTCCTGCAATAGAAGCTACACATGGTGTGAAGCAGACTTTGGTCTGAAACTACAGGGGCTGTAATGAAACTTAATTGAAACCATGTCTGTGAGACAGAGGGACAAATGTCTTAGGAGCATCACCACATCTGCATGACTTCTGAGTAAAAACATCACTATCGAGGGGAAAATAATACCCAGTACCAGATACTGTGGGTAAGCTAATTCTGTGTAATGCCCCAGATGGTACTGCAGGAAGAATTTATGGTCAAACTATAAAGCTATTGGGTTTTTTTCTAAGTATAAAAAGCTATAAGGATGAACAGTAGTTTTAAATATATGTATTTGTTTGCTGTTGGATCTTTACAGGTTATTTCACTGTATTTTTATTGCTTATGTCTAGGCAGTGGGAGAAGCTGATTAAGTGGTCTAATTTTTTCTTATCTTCACTGCTTGACCTTCCTGTTTGAGTGTATTGGGCATTTCCAACCGTGTTTCTATTATGAAATCCAGATTCTCTTCTGGAAATATGTTGGTTTTGATGAACTACAAGAGAAACACAGGTGGGTTTCTGATAGCAACATGCCTGAGTTCTTGCCAGCTCATTTTGTGGGCTGCTAGGGGCTTCAAAGCAACTGTGTTATATAGAATCTGCCATTTTGAGAAACTGTGTCACGCTAGTACCCTGGGGCTAGATTTCCTGCTAGTCTGCAGACTCCCTGCCATACACACATGAACCGTAGGAGCCTTGGATCATTTTTGCAGGTGGATTCTGAAGTCTTTCGTCTCATCTTCCTTTTCAGCTGAGATTTTTCAATCTGCAGTGGTTCTTAACGTGTAACAGGGATTGCAGGAGACCCAAGAGCACCACCATCGTCAGTTTTGCTCTCACATGCCACACTGACAGTCAACAACCAAAAACCATTATGCTACCCATTGGACCTTTGATGTAGGCAAAGGGAAAAGATGAAACTGGTAGCAACAGGGAGGTTCTAGCGCACTGTGCTGAATTACTGTGATGAGCGGGGGAAAGGCGAATCTTACTGCTTTAGTCTTGTGCCTCTACAGCAAGGAACCTGGAAGCCCTGGGGACTTCATCCCTATTGTTTGGCTCCTGGCCCTGCAACACTGTGTCTGGCAGCCTCCGATGTCCTCTTCCAAGCTGACAATCTCACAGCCTCAGACTCACTGCTGGGGAGAGCAGGGAACAATTTTCTGAACTCAGTTGTAAATTGCGTCACTCCTGAATTCCTGCAGTCAAAGGAGCCCTACAGGTATCTCATAACTTGTACTTTTTCCAGACAGTGTCATGAGTGTTCTGAATGGTACCGAGTGCATATGGTTGTACTGCAGAATTTCATCCCAACTTTTCACAACAAAATACTTTGAGTCTTTCAGGCAGACTCTTACTGTAATTAATTTTCAAATATCTACTTTCTACTTACCATTTCATTCTAAAATGAAAGGCCATTTTTCTCAGAATTTCAGAAGTATCTCTAAAATGGAAATGCTTCCTTTAGACCAGGACAGTACTGGCTTTTGAACAGAAGGGATATGGATACTTTCTGACTCCTTTAAACCTTTGCTGATAGAATCTCCTTCTTGGCTTCTCCAAGCGTGTCCCTCAGAATACTGGTGTTCACCTGCATGCTGTCTCATACTCAGTTAATCTAATTCCTGTTTAAGACACTTCACAAATTTTTACATTATTACCATTTTCAGTCTAAAATATTATATCTAATTACGCTAACCCTGAAGCAGTGGTTTCACTGAAGCGATCAGCTTCTATCTCTTCCATTTTAATTCTTTTCCCTCAAATACCTCCAGGCTGTCCCTTTGGGTTGAAAACTTTCACCAGTCCAGTCTTCTCTTAGTTGTCCCCATGTCAATCACTTCCACCCTGGTTTTGCTCACTCCTATTGCTTATCAACTTTTCTTGTAACTATCCTATAGTGTGCATTTATAAAATGCACTGAAAGTTCTCCAATTGTGTAACTGTTTGGGGTTTTTTTGACTGTCAGTCGTAACTACCGCTTCCTTCTTCCTATTTTTTGTGTCATGCTAGTTGTTGCTTCTAGGAGTAAACAGACTCTTTAAGTTTTTCGGGAAAGGGAACACATTTTCTTGATTAGCACAATGGGTCCCAATATTGACCAAGACCGGGAGGCAGTGCTATAACATAAATAAATAATGACATGTCTAAAAATCTTTTCATCGCCTTAATGGCTATGTGATCTCTGCATTTTTGTGATTGCAGTAAGTAGTTGTAGAAAGCATTGTGATAATGTCAATAGGAGCATAGTATGGTAATGTAAAATTAATGAGCTAGATGGTAATCTTTTTAGGCAAATCATGTTCAGTAATACAGCACACCCTCTCAATTAGTCTGTCCTCAGGAGCCAAGGAATCAGTGTATTGTGTGTGAAGTGCACAGTAAAATTGACTGTATTACTTAGGAAGATCACTGTAGCTGATAGTCCAAGTGCAATAACCTCATGTGGAACGTAATCTTACAGTGAAGAGCATTATAGAGGCAATTCGTGGTACTTTCATGTTTACCATTTTAATGTCCCACAGGTATTTGTTAGTAAAGGGAAGAAGATTTCAGTGACATGATTCTATGATTCTGTGACATTTATTATGGAAACCAAAATAAGGAAGATGAGCTGTGTCTTCTGAAAACCTGCATTCTGCCCTCATTCATGAAAGGTATGACTAGCAGAGGATGTCATGTTCTCCATGGCAATTACCTCTAAATCACTAAGGTTAAGATTCAGACTTTCTTACCAAGTGAAATTGGTATCTGAATCATTCCCTAATAAGAACTGTGAAGTGTGATGGCAAATAGAAAGGGATGTGTCATGCAGTCATGGCAGCTGACCTCCCAGTAGACTCTTGTCAGCACAAAAGGGCTGGAGAAAAAGGTTCCTTGATGGAGGGAAACCTGGGGGTTGTGCAACAGTGACAAGGAGTGAAATGATACTGCCTTATCTGATACTTGCTGAACACCAGGCGGAGTTTCTTTCTCTTTTACCTCTGCTGTTGTTGTTGCCTGTGTATGGTATGCTCTGAAAAACGCGGCCACACATGTACAGAGGAGCTATAAGCTGATGTGTAAAAGTCATCACAGTAGCAGTGATATAAAGAACTTGAACCTATAGTGCACTCAAAGAAACTTCAGTTTCTTTAATGAGCTCCATGAGAATTTGATTAAAGATTGCGAGATTGGGTTTGTTACTTCTGATGAAAGCATAGGGAAGAAATTCATTAATGGAACAATTTCTAGATGCTAGGACATAAATCCGGTTTACATCATGAGAGAGATTCATTTTGTCTCAAACTGTAGCTCAGTGAACATTAATCTATGTTACAGTTCTGCAGCCAGTGAAAGTAGCAGTTTGTGTTTGGAATTTGAAACTGACAATATAGCCAGTCATGGGTCAAGAAAGAACTAGTGCAAAAAATATTAAATTTTCAGAAAATTTTAACCAGATGTTGATTTCCTTAAGATTTCAACTTAGAGTAATATCTCCAGTTTGGAAAGAAGATGGATTTTCTGGTGTCATGTTTTATAAACCAACTTTAAATATGCCCTGATTCATTTGAATGCTTGGGGAAAGACACCTTATGTTACAGAAATGAGATGCTGGTTTTGACTGTAAAGGCAGAGGAAGTTTGTCTTTTATTTTCAACCACTGCATGCTAAGATCTCATTCTAAGTCTTACAGAGATAGCGTCTTCACAGTGTCGAAATAGTAGCCATGGTAGACCAATGTTAAAAATATGTCAACTCATATTTTTCATTCTGTGTCTGCAAACTATTAGAAGAAAAAAAAAATGCACACTCTCTTCGATAATTGCCACAGAGGCCAAAATATAATGTTCTATTTTCCCTCATTTTGTTTTACAAATTTTCTCTTCTGTTTTCTCTTGTATCAGATGATTAACTCAAAACGTGCTTCTACTGATGAAATACAATTTACTGCAGAGACATTACTTAAAGAATATACAGTATTGGCCATTCGGTGTGCTTTCATTCATCTCAAATAGCAGACATTCCTTTACGTCATAAACAGTCGTAGTCAACACTGTTAATGGGGTCTACATTAGTAAAGTTCAGTCTGTGAAAAAGCTACTGGACTGTGATTTATTTTATTTATTAATGTTTTCATTCAGGTCTTCAGCAGTGGATAAACAAAGGAGGTATTGATTACCTACAGAAAGGTTTCTAATAGCTTCAATTAGAAAAATCTTCCTTTGTTGAAATGGCAAATCAGATTCTTGGAAAGTTTCCTACCTCTTTGGGTTTTGTCTGCAAGTTAATTTATTCAGTTGGCATACTGCTGGTTCCAAACCTACTTTTACTGAAGTAAGTAGGAATTTTGCCACTAGCTTCAACAGGAGCAGGTGCACACCCCTAATGAGGTGTGTCATGGAAATGGTGTATATACAAAAAAACCTGGGCACAGTCAGCATGAGAAACACTGGAGAAGAAGGATTTCTCAGAATCCCAGAGTATGTGAACAATGTGTTGCGGTGACATTTAAGCATTGACAAGAAAAGTGAAGAGATCAACTGGAAGAATAGAACTAGACAAGAAGACATTTTCACACTGGAACAATTCACCTCGTGCTTCAAAAAGTTGATAAAATCCTTGAATGGGGAGAGAAAGGGCATCATGATAAATGGAAGCACCTAAGCCACATTAGATCAGCTGATAATGCAGTCATCTTTGCCAAAATCCCTGAAGACCTTGAAGCACTGATGAGAGAATTAATCATGAAGAGTATGGCTTGGGCAATTAGGATAGGAAAAGCTGAGTTGTCCCCAGTGAAACTTGACCCCCAACCTTCACCCTGTGTTGAAATCAAGTATGACCCAAACCTTTGCTGAAGTATGAAAAAAGGCAAAGGAAGTTTTTTCACCTCATTGTTTCTCATTTTATTCACCCTATCCAATATAGCGTACTATGGATAATCTCAGACTGGTATAGACTAAAATAGCACCAGAACAGCGAGACACTATGACTTTATCAGCCAGTATTGCATCCACAGTAATTAGCCCTGCTTCTTGGAGGTGAGGAAAAGCATGTTAATGAGGCTGAGTGCAGTGTTGCGCTAATCCCATGGACCCAATTCTGTGAACCAAAGGCTCTTCATGCTGGTCTGATCCCATGGTGTTAACTGGGGTGTTTCCAGCATAGCAAGGTCTAGTCCACAGCAAGGTTTGTGCATGTGCACCCTGGACAATGCATGTGCTAGGATGCTGCAGGAGAGCTTGTGCTTGAGGGGGTGCCACGTATGCAGGAGAAAGAGGGGCAAAGTAGGAAGAGGAAGACTTGTGCGTACCTTCATGCTGCAGTCTTTCTGCAAGTTACATGTTTCAGCCTTGGGTGAGATATCTCATGCAGAAGACAAGGGAAACGAAGTGTAGAGGCTGCTGGGTACCCCCACTGTTTTTCCTGTTGATCAGCACAAAGTTTATTTCCCAGCTGTGATGAAAGAACCAGGGTTGTTTTGCCAGAAAGTGCTATTGACTGCGTGATGGCTGCAAGTACTACTCATGTCCTACTTCCCTGGCTGTCTGAGGCAAGAGTGGGTGTTTGCACTACTAGAGCCAAGTTATGCCTTGTGCTTAAAAGCAGAGGCGTTCTGTGGTCTGGGCTTGGAAGGGTTTTTCATACATTTGACAGCATGTTTGGGGTTTTTTGCCAAACGTGGCTCGGAGTCTGGAATGAATCTTAGAGGGGCATCTTTGTTGGACATAACTACTGTTTTCCTACCCACTTTGAGTGTTTTATCTTGGCCAGAAACTGAAGCACATATAATGAGGAAAGGAACATCACTCATTATTTGTCTTCTTGATTGGCAGAGTTGCATGGGTGAAAGTAGATGGGATGCTGCAGCTATCATGGCAGGAAATTTTTCCAGTCAGATATTCGAATGAGATCTGGGAGATGAATGTAATTTGTCTCTAGCTTTATTTTTAGTGATTTCACTTTTCTGGCTTAAGTATTTAATTCCCTTTTATTGTCAAGATTTATTACTAGCACTGTTGTGAAAAGCAGCCAGTTCCAGTCCTCCAACTCCTTCTTCCTAAACTTAATTTTTGTCAATGGAATAGTTTCCTGTAAAACATCTAATTGTTGGCTTATTGGCAGATTACATCCAAGAGCTTTTTTAAACCTAAGGCCAGCACCAATTAAGTGGCTGGTGCCAAGTCCCTTAGTTGCTGATGGAATAAATGAGAATTACATTTGTTTCAGAGTTGACTGCATTTTTGGGCAGTGAAAATTTAAGAACATTAAGTTCCTAGTTCCTAGCTACAGTATTGGTACTTGTGTTTCTATAGGTCCATCCTTTGACATCTTAAATGCATTTATTGACATAACTTTTATGTTGGGTAGGAAATGCTATTATCATTATTTTTCAAGTGGGAAACCACAATCCCATGTCTGTATTAGAAAGTACATATGCAGGAGAAGAAGCAGCTTTCCCTAGAGGGGAGACTAAGTTATACAGGAGCACTTTTTGGTAATGAACTTTTTATTGGGCCTGCCAAGAGAGGCTAGACTGAAAAAAAATATAAGTCCATGCTGTATTTTTGCATCTATACAAGGAGATTGTTTCTCATAACAAATCTTTGGAGGAAATCGCACTTCAGCCAAAATATCTTTCTAGGCCATGGTACATGGGATGGAGAACAAGGCAGATCTGATATGAGAATCCCTGGAGGTGAGTCCTTTTTCCCATAGCCCTCCATAACTAGGACTTCCCTTCTTGCAGACAAAAACGTCTGCAAAACCAATCACTGCAACCATTCCTCTTGAAAGCAGTGATTTCTACTGAGTAATATATGGGTCCAAAATACTGATAGGAATATTTTTGTCTTCCTTTCACAAAGACAGCATTTCCAGAACTTCTGTATTTAGGTTTCTACCAGCTGGCATGTGTTTTTTCTATGTTTTTTCTGTACATATTCTTTGCAAGTAGAAAACACACCACACTGATTAAGAGTAGGCTATGATGAACGTCTTAACTCCAGACACAGTGTTTCTGTGTAATGGGCAAAAAATTCACATCTTAAACTATGCCTTAGGGGGAGGTTCAGCTCCTCACCTATGCCTAAAATTTATTTCGCAGACCTGTATTTAATGTGAACTTTACATTATTCTCTACTGTAAAGGAAATGAATAAAGGATAAAATATAGGGAAAACATGGGTTTTACTCTAGTTGTGAGTTATATCAAAATATAAATTTTTCATGTTATTTTCTTTGCTTATGTACAAATGTCATCTAATTCTTTGATGAAAGCTCTTTTTAGATATTTATTTTCTTTTAGATTTATTCTCCCCCCTCCAAAACTCAAACAAAAAGGTTAAGAAGTGAAGTTTGACTTGTGTGTTCCTGAGTTTTCTTTAAAAGTCATGATAGAGCTGACAGGATGATGAGTTATTGGTTGTCAATAAAGTAACTATTGATTGTAATCTTCCAAAATTCATCCTTCATACGTGTGTAAAACCAGAATATGCTGTGAACTGCAGAACAGAATTAATTACTTTGTCCCTGAGGGAAGAGCAGATAATTACCAAATAACATTTCTATCAAAGCAGTAGATAAGTCCTGAGTGTTACGTGAGGCAAATTCCACACTCCTACAAAATGAATAAACTTGTCAGTACTTTCACACAAATTAAACCTTGTAATATTTCAGTAAAAATCCTATTAGGAATGTCCTCATTTTTATAATTAATTTGAATTTCTTTAAGGGCAAAGGAAAATAGATGTTGGAAAGAGTAAGCATATGTGCACAAATCTTGTGTTCTCTTGTGGATATTTTAACAGATTGGTTTTATGTTGTTATGCTTTCAGGATTCTTTTATCACTTGTTGATCAATACAGTGTTAAAGACTTCCTATTGCTGAGGTCTGTACTAGGATGTTTGCAGTATGCATTTTAGAAAGCACTAATGTAGTGAAAGGATAATTCATGCTTTGCACTAATTCCCTCCTATCTATTGACATAAATTACAGCTTTGAGAGAAGGGAATGCTTGAAGCTCTCATTATGTTATGTACCAGCCTGTGCTTGAAGAACAGAGGAGATTTTGCCGCTAACATTTTGCAGGAAATACAAACTATTGAAACTTATGCTACCCTCCAGAATTCAGTGGAGATGACTTCTGCCAGTGAACAAATACTTCACTGGGAATCGTTTGTGCAAAGTGTAAATTATCTGTTTTAGAATGCTGCACTTTCTATTGGAAGAGGCTGAATTATTTATTGAAAATAAACTAGCCAGCAAATGTAGCTTTTTTTGCCTTGTTTGCAAATTAACATCTGATTCTGGATTCCGTGAGTGTATTTGTTATTCAGAAGTCTTTTCCAATAAAATGAAATATTTTGCTCTGCAAACTGTGTGTGATACAGGACTAGTCACCTCCATAGTGCATGGCATAATTTGCTGCCTAACTATAACTCACTGAACAGAGGTGTAAATGCACTTCTCAATCCACCTACCTCAATGTGTCTAAATTATGGGAAGTCAGACTCCTTGTCAAGAAAAAGAAACATCACTCACAACTTCACAATATGACCTTTCCTCTAAGTGTTTTCCTGAACAGTGAAATCGCCAACCATGAAACATCTGAAGTGGTATTAGCTTGGTATTTGAATGGCCACCTTGGGGCTAGGTTATAAGGATGCTTATTTTGTGTTGACTAATGCAGACTTCCTCAGCTACAAAATTCCACTGCCTCCATCTGGTGAGACTTTGTGATGAACAGGCTGAAATTGCATCTAGAGGGGAAGGGAACAAATATGCTGGCCTACTTGCATCCTGCTGCTATGAGAAGCAGATGTTATTTCCCTGACCTTTCCCCCGTTCTGGAGTTGGAATCAGGGTCTCGGAACTTTGGAGGTTTCCCACTCAAGAGTTATGAAACTGTCAGGAGAAAAACAAGCACAGACTGAGAAAAACAGAGCATGGGAGAATGAATAGATCTGAAGAATATTTCCAGAATAACTTTTGCAGGTCTGTGGGAACAAGCTCTGCTTTTGCTCCAAAGTGACTGTAAGCTTTGAGGATGTGGCTAGTCCAGAGTTGAAGCCAAGCAAATACATTCTGCTCTTAAAAAAGACAGTAGCAGCAGCAGCTGTCTTGGAGTCCAGACAGCGTGAGTTCATATCTGTTCTCAAAAGTCCACAGAGCAGGACCATGGGAGCAGTAACTGTCTCTGGTGTAAGCAGGACTCAGACCTGAATGTGCTTTCCTGAATGTGTACTGGAAAAATGAACTCTCATGTTGGAAGGAGGAAGAGGATGTAGGAGGTGAAGGTTGGCCATATATTTTGAGAACTTAGAGAAGCTGGAAGAAGTGAACACCTTTTTGGTCCTCTGGACTTGACTCCTCTCATAGTGTAGAATTATTTTTCTGTACATGCAGTTGTGGTGCAGAAGGCTCCAGAGGAATAAGAAGGATCTAGCATCTATTTCCATTGCCCAGATCAGAAGCAGGGATGTGCTGTTAAAATAAAAATGATGGGGTCTGGGATGGGTCAGGGGCAGAAATGGAGTCAGCAAATGTTACTTTCTCCCTTTCATTCTTGTCTTTTGGGTGCAAAACCTGAACAAAAAAGAGAAAACACTGGCTGCCTAACTGAACAAGGATGGTTCCTGTGAGAAGAAAGGGCAGGAGTTAGCTGGAGGCAATTTTCAGTCAGTTCAGGAATCAAGCTGCCTCCAGCACAGCTCTGCAGTGAGATTGCGTTGTGCAGCCATTCTAATATGACAGAATAGGAGACAAAAAAAAAAAAAAAGGCTGTTTATAAAAAAGTATTCTTTTCCCATAGACAACTTGGGAAGTATTTCTTTTGAGGGTTAGCAATTGTTTAGCCATAATACATGGTAGAGTAATATAACCTAACCTAAGGGTACTGAGTTTCTGAGAACAGATACATTTTAGGCATCTACATGTTAGTTTGAGATGATTTGAGAAGGGAAAAATATATCCTTTGAAAGCTGCAGAAATGGTCATATGCTATACAATGCAGTGTTATAGTTCTCAGGCCACTCTTTGGTCCAAGCTTAATCAAGAGTAGATGGGACAGTTACTTTTGGCTGGGTTTTCTGGCAGTGAAGTGCTTGTTTATTCAGTAGTGCAGCTACAGCTAGGAAGATTGAAAGGCAACGAAACATACAGCTTAGGAATTTTATGTGTCCCAGGTGGGATGGTGGATATTGGGAAAGCAGACTTTGGTGTACTCCCTCTGTTCTCTCTCAGGGTAATTGTATACAGAAGATTACAGTCAAATATCATGTGAGTGATCTTCATAGCCAGGACCTTTAAGCCAGGAATATGTGCACATGATGGTCTTTAAGGGAATGAGGAAGGAAATAATTCCATGTTGAAGGAGAAGACTGGGAATCAGAAAATTTGCAAAAAGCTTGAAGACAAAAATAAGGGCATTCTGCCGTGCTCTGTCTGAGGTGTTTAATGGAAAGCATTATGGAGGCAGCATTGAAGAACACACAATTTTGTGAGATCTGCTATGACAGAGGAACTAAGCCACTGAGCTTCAAAACCAGGGAAGAAGGTGGTGAACCCGGGCTTAGCCAAATATGAAGCTGAATTCCTTCCTCATCTTAGAACCCTGGTAAGTATTGCTGTTCCACTGACAGGATCATTGGTCAAAGACTATGATGGTCTGATAACACTTTAGGGTTATTATGGCAATGTGTTTTAGGAGTAAGCCAGCTACATTTTCCAAAACGATTTCTTCTAGTATCACAGGAGTGACAGAGAGAATCAGGATTCCTGTGTGTGACTGAGAGATTCCTCAGCTCTGTTGTTGATAAAGGATCCTACTTCCTTTTGGACAAACAGTTGACCACAGAATTACACTTTCAGTTTTATTGAGCCCCTCTGTATGGTATTCAATTATGTCTTTGGTAGTGGCATCTTACCATGATTTTTTATTACAATATAATAGCAGTTGATATGACTTAAAACTACTTTTTACTCTGCTTATACTCATGAAGAATGATACTTTTATGGACTCAGACAGAATGAGACTTTATTTTCAGATTTGACCAGAAACTATTGTAAAGCTTGGTGAGAATAAACACCATTATTTGTACTCTATTTTAGCTGTAATTTGGAAAATCCTTGCCATATTCTTATAGGATCACAGAATCATAGAATGGTTTGGGTTGGAAAGGACCTCAAGATCACCTAGTTCCAAACCCCCTGCCAACTGCCTGCCACTCCTCATACTATACCACATTGCCCAAGGCTCTGTCCAACCTGGCTGAGTTTTCTCAGCAGATCCTTATTCACCCATGGTGGCCTCCTAGCCTTCTTGCCCATGCTCTTGTCAGGACACAATGCTTCTGAGCTGGGAGCAGGTGATCCTGGAATATCAACCAATTGTCTTGGGCCCCACTGCCCTCTAAAAGTTTATCCCATGGAACCTTCCTGAGCAGATTCCTGAAAAGGCCCAAGTCTGCTCTCTTGAAGTCAGAGCAGTGATTAATAGATTAATTAGACAAAATTATTAGTGGTGGACTTGGCAGTGCCAGGTTAATGGTTGGACTCAATGATCTTAAAGGTCTTTTCCAACCTAAATAATTCTATGATTCTATGATGATGGTGATGTTTATTATAGTAATATTATCACTATTATTATTATTATTATCCAGTTTGAAAATGGGAAATATGTTTCTGTTACATAAAGTTTTGGCTATATAGTGGAGAACATAAACTAATACAATCAGCCACAGGTGATTATTCCTACCATATTAATAATATTATGATAAATTCATTGTGTGTTATCTCTAATGAATAATTCAGTTGCAGCTGTGATGGGGAATGTAGTGGATACTTATCTACTGAACATGTGTTTTGAGGTGTCTATTGCAACACCCTAGGCAAAATTTTACCAATCTAGTTTTATTTCTCAGGGCATTCTGACATGGAATCTTCAGTACATATATATGGGTGGGATGGAAATGGAATTGATTGATTTTTTTTTTTTTTTTTTTTGCCAATGTACTTTAATCTGCTTCATTTAATTTGACAGTGCGGCATTGTGAAGAATGATATACTTGAAATATTGAACATTTTTCTAGATGCCTGATCTTGCAGTCCCTATCTGTGCTGAACTAATTCGCTTTGATGTCCATATGATTTTTGCACACAACATAATTACATGATCAGGCCCTAAATTTTTAACAATTTGTTATACCACTAACATAAAACCACACAGAGATAATTGACTTTGACTTCTCAGATATACGTGCCTCTTTATCTTACCATGTACAACATCCAAGATGGTTAAATCTTTTCCCTTGCAAAAGCAAAAAGAAGGACTGATACTTGAGTGGATGCTGTAAGCAAAGTGACTGCAGCAGCACCACCCACCAACCGATACCCAGACCAAATGAGCAGTGATCAAACCCTTACAGGTAACTGCCCCCACAGTTTATATAGTGGGCATGACGTGCTGTGGTATGGAATACATCTTTGGTCAGTTTGGGTCAGGTGTCCTGCCTCTGCTTCCTCCCAGCTTCCCCTCCTCCCTGGCAGAGCATGAGGCT
>JAOEHX010037811.1:19529-34064 GCA_025448015.1 Bolborhynchus lineola
TGAAAGTCAAAACCACAGCACTGCACCAGCTACTAAGAAGGAGAAAAATGACTGCTACTGCTGAACCCAGGACAGTTTGGAATGTGTTTATAGTGTTCTAGTAGAGGCAAGGTTTGAAGGGAGATAAAATTGAGAATCAGTTGACCTAATAAATGACATATCAAATGAATTTTATTTAGATTAGTAAAACATTCCAGAGGAGTCATTGTGTAAGAGAGGAAAATGAATAAACGCATACTATCTCAACTGTCCTTTTTATTAATATTAGGTTAATAATAGAGGAGACTCAGTAGCTATTAGTATTTGTGTAGTAGGCTGCTTCTTTTTGCATTAAGGTAAACCTAACACTCCCCAGGTCTGAGGGTGGCCCTTTGCAACTGTAACCTTGGAAATTTTAATACAAATTAGATTCCAAGTTACATTGAGAGTGTCCAGTTGTTTTGGGGAAAAAAGTCTATGCTGAAAAATGAAGGAGAGTAAAAAACTGGAAGTTGATTTTTTTTTACTAGTGCCATGGAAAGGTTACAGAGTCCACTCCTGCTCATAATGACATTCTGAAGTGGTGTAGGAAATGTGTGCTGGCTTCAGCTGTCAATCACTGTTTAGAAATGTCACCAATAATTTGTACTCTGGAAGTGCTCAATGTGTGGACCTCTGGCTCTAATTGGATCCACTGATTTCAGCTAAATCTTGTCCTGTCAGCAGCTCAGCAGTCAGTAGGATATTGAAGCTCTAATGAATCCAGTAATAACTTTAAATTACCAACCTGGATTTTTTATTTTTTTCTTTCTGGTGAAAATAAGTTTGCTTTCCTGGGGGAAAAAAAAAAAAAAATATCTTGAATGAGTTCTTAAATAATTATGCTAAATTACTGGCCAAGCAGGTGGGACATTGGCATTTTTTACATGTATGTGGGTATCTATATGGTCACTTTAGTAGAGAAAAAGAAATCAGGAGAGAACGATGTCCAGATAAGTTGGATCAGAGAACAATGATTTCATGCTTTAGTCCAGCAATCACAGAACTAATTATAGAATTAAACCTCTTTTTTTTTCCTGAGAAATAGGGATGAGGAAACCACAAATCTGTACAGCGAGCACAGGATACAAACCCAAAGGCCACGAAACTTCACAAGCTGTGCAACGCATGGAACAGTTGGGTGTGGTTTTGGGTTTTTTTGGTTTAGAACTGACTCATTTATTGTTTGATGTATCCTTGAAATGACTCTGCCTTCATATATAAGGCAACAGGAGCTATCACTCATATGCATCATGAATACTTGCAAGAACACTTGGAAGTATGGTCTTGTGAATCCTCTAGACTAAAGTAAAAAGTGTTGTTCACAAACATGGATCACTTTGTCATCCAACTACATAAGTATATACTGTGTATCATAAAGCTGAACAAGGTATACATAACCTGTAACTACAATATCATCATAGCTTCCTTATCCTAGGAGCTGAACATATACATCAAAAAAATATATGCTCTGTCTGAAGACAAGAGTTTCATCTATTTTTGCCCCAGCTATTATGCATTCATAATAAAATCAATGAACTAGATCTAAGATCAACTTTTAAGGCATTGACTTTGTCTTTTGATGAATTATAGACCTTATTCTGTGTTGCGTATGGAGTAGTTTGCGTGATCACTCTGTCCTGTAGTGTTTTTCTGCTCTGCCCTCTCTTTTGCTGTTAAGAGCAATAGTAATAGTTATAAAGTAATAGAAAATCCTGTCTTCTGTTTATAATTCCAGTTTTTCTAGTTTAAAACTTTCTGGCTTAAAATATTTTCATGACAAGCTATTGCTTTGCTTGATTATTATCGCATTATGAAGATTAGGAATATAAAAAAATTGCTTTAATGGTAATTTAAAAATTTAATTATATTAAGAATAAAAACATTTTTATGATATTCTTATAAAATATTAGTTTTGTTTAGTCTAGCCCCAGCTGTACCTTCATGTACTAATTTCAATATTTGTTCTCCCTTTTGAATGCTTGCAATATTTAAATGTAAGTACACTTCATTTCCCTGTGTTCTCAAATATATTTGAATTTGGTCAACTCTCATCACATTGAAGAAGACCTGTTTGGCAGAATTTTTAAAAAGAGATAAACATGTATTTCCTAGGCACTGGAGAAATAGAAGGAAGGTTTTGTATGTGTTTGATTCACTCAGGTCTCCTGAACAGATTGAATGTATCTGTGATTCAATTGTACTGCTAATAGTGTGCTAAGACACCAAGAGTTCACGACAGAATCTTTCAATGATTATTTGATGTCAGATAAATGAAAATTGGACAATATCACATTCCCCTATGTAATATTTTACCCAGATTCTAATGTGACTTCAGATACTCAGTTCTTTCAGCTTGTTTTCTCTTAGTTCCCTTTGATTTACCCACATCCTCCTGATGCTGAACTATCCAAAAAAGAGGAGAGGAAAGTGATTGCAGAAGCAAGATAAACTTGGAATGTAGGAAGCTGCGGTTGAATTATTTTATGTGTAAGCTTAGTTGGAAACTGCAAGCACAGTACAGAAAGAATATATTCAGATTTTGACTTGCAAGAAAAGGAAGCAACTTATATGAAAAATGACCACAAAAGGAAATGGGTAGCTGAAGAACAGGAGGATGTAAGCCTGCCACCTGCCTCCTTTGGAACGAAGTAGCTGGTGTATGCATGTTTTGCTTGGATTCGTTTTGTTCCAGCTTTCTAAACTTCTGCTTTCCTTAATCTTGGCTCCTTTCATGGTAGGATCTCCCCAAAGAACCGTTATTATTTTGCTTCAGGTAATTTAGTTACTCTATACTGCTGCATCAGCTGGAGTTGCACTCCTGTGAGCAAATGTATAAATTATGAAGAGGGAGAAAGGAGAAGTGGAAAAAAAAATCCATTAGCAACACTTAGATTGTAAGTGTCTGATAACTGTTTTAATAACTCTACATTTGTCTTAAGGATCAAAGACTCCAAAGGAAAGCATGCAGATTTGCAGCTTGCTTTTATTGCTTTGTTTATCTGTAGGTGGAGAAACAAAAATAAACACAGATAATGAAAAATGGAATGAGTGACTGGAAAGTTAAACTCCTTACCCCTTTGAGATATTTTACCTATCTAGCAAAGTTTTGCTAGAGATATATAGTAAAAGTTGTTTGGGTTTTTTTAAAGTGATATTTTATTTAATTAGCTATTATTTGTAATGTAAATATTGATAAATTAGTTATTGGGACGGATTCCTTCCCTGCAGAGGGTTATTAAAAGGCACAGTCTTTGGAAGAGAGGAGAGGCTGCAGCATAAGGTGCCTGTGGCTTCCCTTGTGCCTTTGCTGGAGAGACAGCGGATAGCTAACATGACAGCAGTGCTGACTGAAAGAAGATTGAACAAGGAGCAGTCTTATCTGCTACTGCCAGTCTTCCTGTTGAGTTGCCCTAGTAGGAATTTCAGGAAAATGGGAAGAGAAAGTGGAAAGGAAGTTTCCTTGAGGTGTGCATGAGGTGTATGCATATAGCCCCTCATCTGGGGGCATGGCAGGATTTGGGAAATGCAAAAAATATGTCAAGAGCTGGGTGTTGTGAGTATACGACAAAGTTATTCGAATCAGAGAGGTCTGAACACAAAATGCTCCTCCAGCCATGGTCGAGGTCTTGCTAGCTGGGGAAACAGGAGAGTGAGGTGAGGCTAAAGGCAAAATCCTATTGCAGCCATGGCAGAAAACAACCAAAACAGCAGCTAGCACTATATGAATGCCAACTCCTGTATCTGTCGTCTGAATAGTTGTCTGTGTTTGGGGATCGTAAAAATGTCTGAGTAGATTTCTTCTGCTGTGCTATAGCAAAAGTTCCATTTTAGAGAAAAATATGCTGCTACAGGTGCCTCATCCAAAATGCAAGTGTCAAAACAGAAAAGCTAGGCCAACACTACAAGAGAGGAATGTCTGGGAAATATAACTGGAACATTCATTACTAGTTTTTCTAAGGTCAGATTTTCAGCAATGAGTTTGCTTCTTGGAGATCATGGTTTATGCCTGTAAATAATTGCAAACACATTTTTCATATAAGCAGTCATAGTGTTTTCATTCAAGCTAAACACTGATATTTACAACTGTTAATCAAAGGTCCAATCTAGAAGTACCTTTACTAGACTTTCAGTCTACATAATTTCTGCAAAAATTCAAACACTAGGATGTGGTCTAATCTGAGGTGTCCCTGCCCGTGACAGCAGGGTTGGAACTAGATGACCTTAAGGTCTTTTCCAACCCAAACCATTCTATGATTCCATGATTCTATGATTTGCTTGTCCTATTTAAATAGTGACAAAAACTATCACTATTTTCACAGCAATAAGAGCAGGGAAAAGCCTTCAGATTATTTTCTAGTTAAAACTAGCAATTATTTGATTATAAGACACTAAGTTGGACAAAAATTAGAGCATTTCCATGAAGAGATATTTTTTTTCCCAATACATTAGGGTTTTTTTGAGGCAGTCCTGCCTCAAAATATTTCTAACTTTACTTCAGTGTTCTTCCTTTCCCACTTATTGCAGGGACTCACCTGTTCTTTGACAATGATTATTCCAGAATTTTTCAGTGTCCTTTATACACACAGGAACAGCTATCGCTCTGTCTCTTCCTATATATATGTCCTTCTTATTGAGGGATGACTGTCTACTTCTATATACATCCCATGCTGCTATGAGATGTTTACTGAAGGCAAATACACAAGCATGGAGGTAACAGTTGTTTTGAATAGCTGATTGTTCAGTAAAGCTCTCTAACTGGGGATGCTGTAAGAGCTTTTTACCCTGAGTTCAGACTCTCTGCCAAAGGTACCTTCAGCAAGTGATGTGAATAAGTTCACTATACTGAGTGCAGAACCGTGAGCGTTTTCTCGCCTCATAACTCTTTGGTAACTTGGGCTAGATTTCTCCTATGTATCATGCCCTAAAGCTGAAAAGGTAGCTGTTCTGTTGTTCAAATGATTACAAAGTCCCAAATCACTTCTCCAGGACAGGCTGTGCCATAGTAAGGGGTAAGCTGTTCTTGCTCTCCTTCCTTGCCTTGCTGCTTTGGCTAGGACTTTTCTCCATCATCCTGTCAATTACTTTTGCCCATGGAGTTCTCCACCTCTGCAGCACTCACTTGCCACTTCTTGAGTTCACAAACAACTGCTCAAGCCCTGGAAAAAGCCGAAGTGGCTGCTGAGTTTTAATTCAAATCTTCACGGGTACCTGGCAATTAGCAATAACCTGTCTACCCCTTGGCTGTACAAAGACAATGAGAACTCACACTCCTTCTGCTTGATTGTGATTGCTAAGAAAGTCTGGCTAGAAAGCGTTTGAGCTGTTCTTTCCTCTTTCCTCACCCAGCTGGCTCTATAATCATTGTTCCTTTACAATCAGCCTGTAAAATAGCAGTTAGCTGAAGAACAGAGGTTGAAAAATGCCTGTCTCTTTCATAACCATACGGTAACCACATTCATGGGGTAGCTGTGAAGGTCTGTGATGTTGCCACACATCTGTAATTTTTCTGTTAAAATGTTAAAACCACAGGTACAAATTTAGCTTAAGTCATAAGCAGGTTTGAGCTTTTCCTCTGTCTCAGGTCACACTGTGAAGTAGAAAAATGCAGATGTATTCGTACTTGTGAAGCAGCACAAAGAGATGAGAGTGATCTAAGAAAAGATTCTGATATTCTAGATGTAGAAAGAGCCATAATAATTTTTTTTCCTTTTTGCTTTATGTTTACTTTTAAGTAACACAAGTATAGCATATACAGAAAGAAAAAAAAAAAAAGCATAAAATGAGACTTGAAAGGAAAGATCTTGTCCACTGCACTCCTCCCTGAGCACTCTGCTCTTCTTGCTCCTTGCCTTTTGTTGACAGTGGCAGTTGTGTGGTGGCAAGGTGAGTTGGGTAAATTCACTGAGCCAGAAGATGGATAAACCTACAAACAAAATTTACTTTTGGGGATAGTTGCATCCTCATGCAAATTGGACGAGGCAAGAATATGTTGTGACCATATCCTGGCTTCTCAGTCTGGACATAAGAAGCTGGTGATTAGACATGAGAAGCAGACACTTTGCTGAGGGGCATGACATTTTTTATGTCACCACCTGCATTCAGTGATTTTGTGGTCTTCAATTAATTATCAGGTAGCTGACACATTTTAAAAAGAGGTGTTTTGCAGAAGAGGATATTTATCCTTATGTGGGTATTCAAAGCTAGTGTAATTAGTAAACAAATTGTTTACTTGACTTGAACAGAGGAAGTTGGCTGGATGTCATACTGGGTTTTTTTTAGAAGTATGAATTATCTACTTTGCAGTAGAAAATGTTGTAGTCAAGCCATTCACACTACTTGAGTCTAGAAAAAATATTCTTGCCTATTCCTCAGCCTGAACTAAACACTTGAGGTTTTGGGAAAGTCAGGGGCTAGCTGGAAACATTGGAGATACATATGCAGAGATTCTCATGCTGATCCGTGCAGAGTACATGGTTTTAAAGGTTTCAGAGAAAAAAAAAAAAAGTTTAAAAATCTTCCTGGTTAAACATGACTAACAATGAGGTAATGGTGGCTCAGAAACATGTTGTAGTTAAGGTTGCACTCTGGAGACTGTGGTTAGTTTCCCAGGCTCTGCAATTGGGCCAAGAAATGTAATTGCAGTGATTAATAATAATGTTTGATTTGCCAGTCACGTAGTCCATTGCTCAGAGCTGGTTGGTCTGTGGAAGGGGGAGTAAATCGTAGGAAGGAAATTAGAGCAACAAAGTGCAGTTCTTTCAATGTATAACCAAACACTGCTGGAGCCAGCTGAGGCTGGCAACAGTGATTTTTTTTTACAGCTATATACCATGGTTATGGTTTTGTGCTGCACATGAGGAGTTAACTTATGTATCTGTATATTACTGCTACAGTAGAGTAGTTACTGCTACAGTACAGTGTGCAGTACAGTATGGGGTAATTCACATACGGTACATTACAGCTGTGGTATTGTGCTGTGCAGAAGAGGCTGCTTCATGTAACTGAATACTACACAGATGATGCTGTGCTTTGTAGACAAGCTGTTCTGTGAGTTTAGACAATACAGGAAGGATGACATTTTGAATTTATGATGATGAACAGCAATTAGTACCTCACCTTTCTGATGGGGATTTACTGGGAATGCATCAGTAGCCTGTGATGTATAACGGAGTGCGAAAAGGGAGCTTCGGCTGTAGCAATAGTAACAAACATTTAACAATGTCTCATCACGTGCTTCCTACCCTTGCCTTTGGGTGTGACTGCAGGAAAGATGGGACAGTCAGGAGAAAGCAATGGTGCTGCCAAGACAGGGGGGAAAGGCAAAAACCAATGCCATGATGAAGTTGGGCTTCCTGATTACGGGAGTCCTTGGTGTAACCACAATGAAAAGGAGTTGCTATGGAAACCATTGCAGAAGATTAGGCATATCAAGGAAACCTGATTGTGACAGAATGGGCAGAAATAGGAGAATTAAATTAATGTAGAAATTATATTTTTGTTTCCATCCTCAAGCCATGGTAGAAACCTTTACGTTCACAAACATTCAATTAAGAGAGAAGTTATAGTGAAATCTGCAAGCCCTGTTTCAGAGGAGCATGATTGCTCTATAATTAAAGGAAAATAAATAGTATTTTACTATCCAAAATGAAAATACAGTGATGCAGACTGTTATTCTTCACTTTCCCACTGTAGAATCTGCCGAGGGTTTTTTTGACATTTTGAGGCAGACAGGCCACAGTGACCCCCTGGGATGTACTCACAGGTGCAGTGGCTTTCAGCCATCGAGTGGCCAAATGAATTTCAGATATCTGAGAGAGGAAGGGAACACTTAACTCCTCATTCTCTTTTGTCACATGCTGGCCAGGCTCCTGGGCCAGCTAAGCTGCACTCATTTGCAAGTTATGAGAACAGAATGGCAAAGGTCAGCATTTTTTTCTGCCTGTGCTGGGCACTGCCTATGCCAGTCCTTGGCATAAAGCAAAGCAGGCTTCAGGCTGTTTTACAGTGATGAGAAAGAGCTAGCACAGCTGGCTTAGGCAACTAGAAAGAAGGTGAACATGGAGTTCATAACCACTCCTCCCTCTCCTGATAATGCCCCAGGGAACACCAAGGCCTTGGTATCTGGAGGAAAGAGGGGAACTAAAGCCAAATAACCAGTTAAAACTTTTATGCAGTGCCAGAAAAACACAGAGTATCATGGGCAGACTGGAGAATCCAAACCTCTGACTCCTGTCCTTGCACCAGCACTTTGATGTGCTGCCATCAGCAAAAGAGTCATCTCTTAAAAATAGATTTCTAGCCTAGCATGAAATTAATGACACTGGTTTCACCTTGCTACTATGGAAACATTTCTGGGAAAAGTGGAGATTATGCTTCATTAGTGCAAGTGCTGAACCTTTATTGAAAAAGCAATAAAGTGTTTTGCAATAACACAAGACACCCCAAGAATGACAGTGTGTGCAGAGGTTCTTTCTTGGTTTGGAAGAGATGTCTTGGATGGACTATGTCATTAGGGCTGTCTCGCTCAGCTCAGAGTCTCTGAAATAATGATGCTGGAACATCCAAAGAACAGAGCTCCTCCATCTCCTCCTTGAACTGAGTTGTACCCATTCATCTGTATAGCTGGACAAAGCCAGGGAGCTGAGGTTTTGTCTAAGAGACCTTAATTCACTTTAAGTACCTGTCACAATCCAGTCTTATGTAAATAGAATTCTAATTGCTCAAACAGTGCTACTTTTAAATGATGATGTCTGGGGAGATAACAGAACCATTAAGTTTTCTTACCACGAATGAGGAAGTTGAAAGCTGCATATTTTTTATTGAACCTATGTGATGACTGATGCCTGCCTTTTGCTTAACGTATTTCATGAGATGTCAGAAACTCCTGCAAGAGAAGAGAAACACAGTCCTTTCTGATTAATTTTTATTACTGAACCCCAAAACTTTAATTCAGACATATTAGCCTGCGCTGCACAAACCCTTTGTGTTCATAAAAAAGGCCTAAATCACTGCCACAAAGTGTTTATGGCATCAATATGATACCAGCAGGTGGTAGGTGATTAAACTTCATGAGTGTGTCACTGAATGACAGAAAAGTGTTGGATGTTCCACATCAGGTCCAAAAGGTCAGGTGTTGAAGATGGCTTTGACACTGCAGCTGGCTTCTTTTCATTTACAACTGTCACATAAAAATTGTGACACTAGACAATACTTGCCTTGATTTTGCAAGATCCCAGACCTGATTACTGCATGGTGCTTTCTCTAAGACACCTCTGAGAGCCCTTTGGAAATTTGAGTTGGTGCAGATGACTGGTTTAGATGCTGTGAGTAGAAGTGCCCTGATACCTGTGTAATGAATGTAGAATAAAACCCCAGATAAAGAAAATAATACACCAGCAGACGTAAACAGCTGTACTGGTTTCCTGTTTGCATCTGGCTTCAAGTCAAGCTGCTGGGATAGCTCTCTCAAGTCCTGGATGGCTGCAATCCTGCTCTGCTGTGTCTGCTTCAGCCTCGTGGTAACAATTTTGCTGGGATATTAAAAGCCAGCTGAGACATCCATGCTCATATTTTGTTGCTGGGGGCAGCCAGGGTGGAACTCTCATCGCCTTGTCTTCTGTGTTCAACAAGAACAAACAAGATGTTTTCAGGGGCTGGCATCCAATTCAGCTTTCCTCTCAGGCTTTGTCAGAAGGAACTTGGCGTTTGGTTTGTTGTCTTGGTGGGTTTATACACTAGCACTGATCAATTGCATGACATGTAGAGCTTGTTACTACTGCACATGGATCCTGAGTCATGTATGGATCAGGAAATAAAATAAAGTACATTGAAAGGAATCCATAAAAATGTGTTTTCTTTTTCATTCTAGCAAATAAAGGAAAAGTAAGGAAGAGAACACTTTCAGCTCTTGTACTTGTTTAAGGTTATATCTCAATGTGAATCTCTGTTAAGAATATACAGTTCTGTAGTTTTTTCTTTCTTCTGTCTTTCCCACACTGTTGTGCTGTGTACTTTATTATTGCTGTCACAATCTGCTCTCTGTCCAATATGACTGCTATCCCCAAAGGTTTGTTCTACATATCAAACATCCTGTAATAGTGACCTACTCTAATAACAGGAAATTTATTTTTAAACTGCATAATGCCTGCTCCATATTAATCTGTTTCTTTTCAAAAAAAAAAAAAAAAAGGTTGACGTGATAATCTACTAATATTGCCTAATACCTGATTGGTTTTCACAGAATTTCATATCTTCTGAAGTCCACAGTGTTCACTAATTTGAGATAGCAGCCAGGCATTTTTTTCTTTTCCCTTCTGGTCAATCAATGCTAAATAATAAATATCAGCAAACAATATCAAATCGTTCAAACATCAAAGGTCAATGCTCATCAGTGGAAGCAACTTCATTTTCTTCATTTTAACCAGTAGCTGCATAAGGAAGTTAACCCTTGATGTGCATAGATCATGGTCTAAAAAGACTTGTGATTCCCACCATTCTGGCATCCTAGAACAGGTGAATGTTTTTCTTACTGCATACCTCTTCACTCCTTTACCTACCCTTGCCTTTGCCATGTCACTTAGGGTTCAATGACACTGTTATCCAATGGCTGATAAGACATCATTGTTGATTTTTCTGTTTGTAAGTGATTTTCCTGGGAAGCAAGTAAACCCACAATGTCAGACTCTTTTTTAAAGGACCCAGAAAATTTGGATTCTCTACATCAGCTGAAATGTCTAATGAATAGGTGCAAGTATTTTGGTTTTGCTAACACAACGAACTAATACATCTATATTTTAGTAAGCTTAAGCTTGAAGTGTCACATTATCAAATTGCTATTCTATCAAAGTATTTTCAATTGTATCTTTTTTTACTCCCTTTAAACATGATTTTACAGTACTTCTTCCAGATAGATACATTTTATGCTCTGCATTGCCTGCATCAAGGTTATTGTATGCTTCTCTGTCTTAATGAGGATAAGTTCTGTATCTACTCCCTGGCTATTTTCTACCAGATAAATCATGATGTCTGCTTCTGTCAATGTACTTAAAGTAATGCACAGATGAGAACACTAGCTTATTTTCACTAGTCTGTCTCTCTTCCACATGTATCATGGCACTCCGTACTGCATAACTAGCCCCTAATACTTCCCTCATCACCACTCTTGACACTGATCACCTTTATGTTTCATGGTTTTCCCTTTTAGATCTTCAGTGGGGCCTCTTGCATTCAGACTGGTTTGCAGGAAAGAAAACTTGCTGTGTGTGTTAGGCCCTCTGAGCATTCAAACAAAAAATAAACCAAAATTTAACAAAGCTTCAATGTAGTTTTCCTTCCCAGCTTGGCTAAGTCCTTCTTCAGATAAAATGCATACAAAGCTGCCATTGATTCTGACAGGAAAGATGTGCTTAACTCTTCACATTGGTGGTTTCCCATGTTAGTGTTTGACTTGGACAACATTAATAAAAAGCCTAACAAGTTATGTCTTAATACTAGAAATGGAACAGAGTGTAAACCCATCAATTTTTGTTATCTGGTGCCAAAATAACCTGGGAATGAGCACATTGCTACCAGTTACATTTATTAAAATGTGTATGTTTTCCACTGTCTTGTGGGCTACAGTTGTTTTTTAAAGGTTTTGAGTCATTAAAACGTTTGCAGGATTTACGGTTGGCTGTGCTTCCAAATCTCTAGATGGATAATGACTTTATTTGACTTATGTCTAATTAAACTTCTAAATAGATGACAAATGTCTCTTCCAATTCTTTGATGTATTTGTTTTTTAAATGCCAGTTGCATTTATGGAATCCCTGTTGAGGAGTGAATATGGTTGAAGCTTCTCTACCTGTGTCATGATGAGCTGCAGCCTCATGGTGCTGTCATGGTGACAACTGGAAACCAGTGTGCCACGTCCTTCACACTCCCATGGACACATGTGATATTGCTAAGCAAAATGCTCTTTACCTAAGTTTGTGTCACCATTTTTCCTCTTCTTCTCTCTGGCTAGGAAGAGATTAAAAGTGTGCTAAAAAGAATAACAACAACAAAAAACCAGCTCAGTCTGTTCCCTGGGTGCATGGCTATTTTCTTTCATGTAAAACATTTTCCTTTTACTTCTTTTTGGGGTTTCAGTATTTCTACTACATGAAATAAAAATAAAAGAAGCAAATCAGAACACTTTGATTTTTTATTCTTGTCAACATATGCACTTGCTTATCCAAAAGGAGAATATCTGTATACGTGAGAACCCTGCCAATGACAAAAAATGAATAAAATGAAAAATTTCTGAGACTTCTGTAAATAATTGGGAACTGTAGAAGTCCTGCCATGTGGACTGTTGGAGCAACATCCTATTCAGTTTCCTTAGAATTATTTTCCATGTAAGCAAACACTCTTTGATATTTTGTTTTAAAAGAAATGCACCAGTTCAACACACTTTTGAAATAAAAAAGCAAATGGCTGACTTCTAGAGAAAGGCCTCTCCTTCTGGAAAAGCCACAATGTTTGTGTAAAAGTAAAGATTATACCTGTTATGATCACAAGTGTGCATGCTTTTTAAATAACACAGCAATTTTTCTTTTGGATCTAGTTCCAACATCCAAAATCTTTACAAAGAGGGCTGAGTACTGCGGTCAGATACAATGGGGCAGATCTTCCCACTTTCTGGCATGAGTAAGTTTCTGCATTTTTATACTGAGAAAGCTAAAGTTTATAGAAAGTAATTTATGAACTTGGATAGGATTCTGTGCTTGAAGAGAAAGCAGTTAGTATGATTATAAACAATAAATCCTAAGGTGGTGGCATGCTCTTGAGTTTCCACTGAAAACATGAAGTAGATGATTTGAAAATGAAACTTGAAAGAGCATTTTCCTTGGCATTTGCATTGTCAAAACTGTTCAGAGCCTCAACTGGTACATCCAGCACCTTTGCCTAGGCCTATGTCTGGGGTATATTTTGTTAATAAGAATGACTTTGTACTAAAAGTAGCTACGCTGATAACTTTCTTTTGACCACTAGTTGGCCCACATAAAAAATATCATGGAAATAAATCAGAACTATGGATTTCAAAGAAAAATAATGTATTGTAAGAGGAGTGGAGGAAATGAAGGTAACAGCACTGAAGAATTTGAGTTGGAGATCATCTGGCCCACCTTCCCACTCAAAGCAGATAGCAGGGACCATACAGCTATATGTCAAGCAGACTGAAGTTCACTTGCAAAGCAAAAATTTGAAAATAAACCATTTTTCTGCAGTAATTTGTTTTTCTTCTGTTTATCTGAGACATAATGAGATTCAGGAGGTGCAAATAAAACCCGCTGTGATCCCGTTTAGTGACAGAATGCTGCAGTAAACAGACCTCCCTATCAACTGCTTTTACTTCCAATTACTGCTTCCCAACCCAGCTCCTGCTCCCCGCAATGACTAACTGACCAACACTGCTGAAATCACGAGTGCTGATAATACCAAGAATTTGTCCTGCACTTTATCAGCAGCCCTCAAATCTCATTACCAGGTGGGTAGACATTATTAATTCTTCATTCCATTGGGAATAACAGTGTGCAGAGAAGTTCCTTGCGGAAGGTCATACAGCAAGTCACTGGAAGAGTCTGAAAGTGGATTTAAGGTCAGCTGTATCCTCCTCATGACACTCACATGTTGATAAAGCTACTGGCATTGCATCTATGCAGTTATCAGGGCCATTAACTGAACATCCCTGTAGTGAGGATGGGAGGGCTAGTGACCAAGAATTATCAAATGCTCCTGTCTAGAAAGATGCTCTTTGTCCTGAAAGATAAGAATTGAGCTAATGTGTACCTTATGCTTAAAATTCAGGCTTTTCTAGTGTTCCTTGTTGATGCTACATTTTACTTTTTGGTGCGTAGTGGGTCAACACGAAATACTTCTTGTCCTTTACAAAAATCAGGAGCACAGGGCACCTAAATGTGGAAGTGTTGTTAAAGCCAGTACATATAACCTGAACTAAAATGAGTGTTTCAAGGGTATCCACTATGGAAGAGCCTTAAAGATAGTAAGAGAGGTTACTGAGTCTTACCTCTGCTATGATCAGTGATCTAGTAAAGTCCAGTAATTTTTTTATACTATTTCTATTGGTAAGTCTTGTTTTATTTCTTTGTCATCCCTTTATAGGATCAGTCAGAGCTTTCTGTTTATCTATGCAATTATTTTATTAATTTAGTCTTTTTTTCTTTGTTTCTTTCCCAGGAGACATCTATATTCATCAGATCTCTAAGTCTTTTCCTTAAATTCTCGAGCTATGAAATACAAGATATAATCCCTCATTTTATTCCAGTTTAGGAAAAAAAAAATCAACAGAAGATAAGTTCAGGATATAAGATTTATTTCCACTTCAGTATTTCAGACAGTGGATGATCAATTTACAAAGCACTGATTTTTGTCAAAGACTGGACTTTCCTGACAAATGGGCATACAAGGCAAAGCTACACATTCTGAGCATAATTTCTGATTACCTATGACAGGTACCTGAGGGTGTCTGTC
>JAOEHX010037812.1:5913-34515 GCA_025448015.1 Bolborhynchus lineola
ACTTCTCACAAAACTTCTCACAAAACTTCTCACAAAACTTCTCACAAAACTTCTCACAAAACTTCTCAATCCAGTGTTCAGAAAGGAATCTAAAATATGATTGTCCTGGTTTCAGCAGTAGCAGTCATTTTTCTTCTTCTTAGTAGCTGGTGTAGTGCTGTGTTTTTGACTTTCAGCCTGAGAACTGTGCTGATAACATCAATGGGTTTTAGTTGCTGTTCACCAATGTTTACTCTGACCAAGGACTTTCTGAGTCTCATGCTCTGCCAGGGAGGAGGGGAAGCCGGGAGGGAGCAGAGACAGGATGCCTGACCCAAACTGACCAAAGAGGTATTCCATACCACAGCACATCATGTCCACTATATAAACTGGGGGCAGTTACCCGGAAGGGCTAGATAGCTGCTTGGATCAGGCTGGGTATAGGTCGGCGGGTGGTGAGCGATTGTATTCTCTTCTCTTGTTGTTGCCCTTGTCATTATTATTATTGGTAGTAGCAGTAGTGGTTTTGTGTTATACCTTGGTTATTGGACTGTTGTTATCTCTACCCGTGGGAGTTACATTCTTTTGATTCTCCTCCCCATCCCTCCAAGAGCGGGGGGAAGAAGAAGTGGTGGAGAGCAAGCAAGCAAGCAGCTGCATGGTTCTGAGTTACCCGCTGGGCTTAAACCACGACAATGATTAATAATACTCTTGCACTGTTTCTTATGTAGGAATATTTCTGTGATGATACCTATTAAACAGATAAGTAATGGAATATCATATATAAATTATTTAGAAAGTTAAGTTTACATGCAGTAACATCAGTGATATCTTTTGCTATGATGTCCACTAGGATTTGAGCATTCATACTAGCAAACAAAGCATAAAGAAGTGCGGATGTCCAAAAGCCTATTAATCAGTCCTTGTCCCCATATAGTGACTCTAAAATGAAGACATTTCAAGTGAGCAAGCATTTAAAAACTTTATTCATCAGGGCTTTGATAAATACTGATTGAATTGCATTTTTTTCTGCCTGTACACCACCTCTTAAATAAAACCAGTTATTTGTGTAGTGCTGCAGTTCTTCAAGGTTTTGATAACTTTGAGCTGACTTTCATCTCCGTTCAAGTAAGTTCATCAGGGTAATAACATTTTATAGTCTTTCCAAGTTTTCATTTTCGCCTATTTTATGAACACCTTCATAACAACGTAAAATCTTCTTCTTCTATGCCAAAATGCTAATCTATTGCCTCTTCTAGTACTAATAAAAAATGTAAGATTTTTTTTTTTTTTCCCATTTTACTAAAGCTTCTGTGTATGTGTATGTATATATAGCACATTTCCCGATGAGGCTATCAGGAAAAAGGTAAAATAGTTCACAAATCCTTCTACTAGCTTGTTAATTTAATATTTCAAAGAATATGAAACCCATGCAGCAAAGCACATATCATGTGAGCTTAAACATATGCCTATGTTCCTTTCTATTTGGCACAGTACTAAAATAATGAATTTAAAATTAAATATGTATTTGAGAGTTTAAATAGCTGCTTAATCACTGTTCCCATTAGGGATACTATTTTGACAGGCAGGCTCTAATGACTAAACACCTTGCTGAGTTAGTCTTAAGCATCTGCCTAATTTAAGCAATAAATCCTATTGAAGCCAACAGGACTTATCCCGATTAAGTCTCTTACTGAACTAGGGTGAAAGTGAGAGACTGATAATCCTGAGCAACCTTAAAGTCTGGCAGGCAGGCACTGAAACTAGTTCAGACATTGAAATATGAAATACAGCTCCCCAGCTCATTGTGTCTATAAGCACAGATTTCAAATGGTGCCAGTCTTTTTATTTAGCAGATCAATCATGCTGGGGAATGCCTCTAGAATAAATCTATTAGAGCAGGTAGCCTTGTGTAATCTAAAAGAGCAAAAGCATATTGAATTGATTTTGTTTGGTACCTCTGTTCCATGCTTTCTTCTCCTGGGTCTGGAGTTTGTCAGGGTTCTGTTTATGTGTTTCTTTTTCCAGTCTTTCATTCTGCCTTTCAACATTGTCACAAAATAATCCAGAGAAAATGAATAAAATAGTGTATTCTTCCTGCCATGTTAAATGGTGTGAATCTCTATAATGCCGGGTGAAAGTCTCTTCCCTTGTATCCTGCACCCAGAGAACAGAAGGTTAGTGGCCTTATAGGTAGAGATAATACTACCAAAATTACTCCAACCTAACATAGGTGGAGCCTCAGGAGTCTCGTATTCTAGAACCCACTAAATATGGTATTGCCTGGGGGACAAACAGACAATATTGGGGGGATATGGGGCAGCTTTCATCCCTTAACTGGGAGCAGGCCACAGAATGCAAATATTTGCGAAGAAATCTAAGTGGAACCTAGCACTGAAAAGAAAGGGACCTCACCACAAGCATCCTATCCCTCCTGTTGAAAATACACATTTAATTATTTACAGGCAGTTATAAAGAGCACCTTATTCCCAATTCATAGGGTAAGGGGGGAGAAATTCTGCAAATTCAGTTTAAAGAAGTTAAAACTGAGCAGGTTGTCCTATTGCATGATTTTGGATCTTTTTTGGCATATGGGCTTTTTTTTATCAGGTAAAGATGGGTACACTTCAGGTGACAGCTGTCAGGAGTCTTAACTACCATCTGGAATAACACTTTCGTAGATGTTTTGTTGTCTATTTAGAGTTCCTAGGGAACTTGCGATGTAACTACAAGATACCTGGTTTTCGCAGCTATTGCTCTTGTTCTTCTGATCTCAGAATGATGTTGACTGCTGCAATGTTGGTTTGGGTTTATTTGGTTTGCCTTTTTTGTTTGTTTGTTTTTGTTTGTTTTTTTTTTTTTCTGTGGTTCATTTGAGGAGTGTGCTGGTTATTAAAAAAAAAACAATCCAAACAAACAACAAACAAAACAACAACCCCAAACAAAAAAAAACAAGCAAAAAACCCTCCAAAATCAGCACAGCCCAAACGCAAAACAACTGGGTTTGAGGATGGATATGGCATTGTTTGTATTTTTAAAGTATCTGTGGGTGTTGTTCAGAGACCACTCTCACTTAAATGATTTGAGAGTTTTCAACACTTGCGTACCTCCCTTTGTGTCCCATCTAAGAAATAGTGTCTGTTGGTCATGAAGACTATTTTAATCTAGATCTTTCTAATTAACTACTTAATAGCTTAGCCCCAAAATGAGCTGGGTTTTTAGGAGCTTTCTCTATAGCAGTCTAGAAAGAACTGTATTCTTTTTTGGACTGCATATATATTTTTTTATTTTAGAAAATTCCTAAAAACCTTTAAAAACTGTCCCTTAGGATTTATTTTGTTCCATCAAGAGGAGCAAAAATTCCTCACTATCTGGACTCAGTTGCTTTGACAAGGACCACCTTCTATCTAATTCTCCCACTTTGGTGTGTGATGCTTAACTGAACACCTGGAGGGACAGCGTATCTTTTCTGCCAGATTCAGTTGAGAACTCTTAGCTTGCTCATAATGAAAAACTTGAATTTCAAGTGTGTGTGTATGTATGTATGTGCATGAGTTCTCTCCCATCCTGTGACAGGTGATTGTTCCTGTGTTTTGGTTTTAATTAATCCCATGTTTCCCATGGAGCAAATTTAAAAGAGTAGACATGTTTCTATTCAATGTTCTGTTTGGGTACTAAGAGACAGGAGAAAAACATACAAACAAAAAGCATGGAAAAAAGTCATTACATCTTTTGAGGAACAGTGAGGGAAGAATATCCCAGTAAAACCTATTAGTGTGTGCTCCCAAATGGCCTCTTGGTGTAACAGAATTATCATCTAAACCATTCAGGCCTGCAAAAGTTTCCTGTATCAATTTGTTTTGGATTTTATCATGGACTAATATTTTACCTTTTCATTTTATACAATACTAAACTTTGGAGCTTGTTTAGTATTTGTTTCATTTTTGGCATGACAGTGAACAACTGGAAGGTGGGGGAAAAGTTCTGGTTCCAAATTGAGTGTTTTTTTTTGTTGGTTTGGTTTGGTTTTTTTCCCCTACCAGAATTGCATACTGCAAGAGGCTCGAAACTAACTGACTTTAGGAAAAGTAAGACCAAGGATACCATCAACTTCTCAGGCTTGATATAAACATATCTATTTAATATGTTAGCTGTTGGTTTGCCTTTCTTTAAAAATTGAAATCCAGACATATTGAGATGCTTGTTTCCCACCTTACAATCTATTCTGTGGGAAATAGAAAACAAACTTCCTGAAGTCAACTCCTATCAGAGGCTTACATTCTAATGTCTTCCACTGCCCTGTTTACTTTGTATCCCATGAAATCAAATACTATTTCACAATTATGACAGAAACAGAACAGCTGAACTACTGCAGGCTTTTCCTATTGGATTCAGTAAACACAGTACTTGATGATTGTAGCAGATGTCTCTGATTTGAGTCTTTTACCTCTTTTCATGGAGCAAATAATCAAAACCTGGAGCCAAGCCCATAGATACCAGGAACGATGCATTAGCATGGCCAGCAGCCCTAGGAATTCAGCCATTATTCACAGCAGCTTAATTTTTTGATCAAGCATGCTGATCTCATATTCCTTTTTTAAAAACACCTTCTGCCTTTCTTGCTCATGGCCTGCTGCTCTCCCCAGTCCAGAAGTTTATTCACTTATATTTGAATGCATCTTTCCCTTAGTCCCCAGGGGATTCACCTCTACCTCAATGACCTTTTCTGGGGACATGGATAGTGAAATTCAGTGCACTCTCTTCAAGTTTGCACATGATGAGTGGCATGGTTGAAACTCTAGATGGAATGGATGCCGTGCAGAAAGACCTCAACAGGCTTGTGGAGGGGACCCATGTGAACCTCAGGAAGCAAGGTCCTGTATGTGGGCCAGGACAGTCTTCAGTATGAATACAAACTGGGAGATGGATGGATTGAGAACAGCCTGCAGAGAAGGCCTTGGGGATGCTGGTGGACAAAATATTGGACATAAGCCAGTAATGTGCACTTACAGACCAGAAATCCAACCATATCCTGGGCTGCATCAAAAGAAACATGGCCAGGAGGAGAAGGGAAGTGATTCTCCACGTATACTCTCATGAGACCTGAACTGAAGTACTGTATCCAGCTCTGGCAAGCCCAGCAGATAGACGTGAGTCTGTTAGAGCAAGGTCAAGGAAGGCCATGAAGATGAGCATAGATCACCTCTGCTGTGAGGCTAGGCAAAGAGAGTTGGGATTACTTAGCCTAGGAAAGAGAAGGTCTCCAGAAGCCAGTTACAGGAGGAGAGGCACCAGTTTACATTCTTTAGACCTTTCTTGCTGGGCCATAGTAATTGAATCACAACCTATATCTGCTCTCTTTATTGATGTTTCATTGACAAGTGTTCCAGGAGCATGAAAGCAGAGCAGGCATACTCTTAATAAAGTTGTAATGACTTTAAAATTTTTTCCCCCACTGTTGTGGTTCAAATTTAGAATAGTGAGCAGTTACGGACTCAGCCTTACCTAAGGCTACTAGCAGTTTTGCCCATTGAGCCAAAAGAAAATGGCTTCTGCTTTTTAACATCCACCTGGTGCATTTTAGTTGTCTTCCCAAAGCAGAAAAACAAACTTCCATTTTTACTGCTAATAACTGAACTTGACCTGAGGTTGGAATGGTTAAGGCTGCCGCTGAATAATTGCACAGAGTAATCTTCAGCAGTGACAGTAGAAGTTTTTCTTTTCTAGTAGAGCTGTCAGGAAAAATGACAATATATATGTCTTAGTATCCACTGTTTACAAATTAGTACAGAATATAAGCATACTAAATTCTGGCAAGGCAACTCTTGTGTATCAAGTAGCACAAAGAGTCAGCTGCAGGGGTTTGGCTTTGTTGTGAGCTCATACTGACTTCAGGCAGTTCACTGCTGATCTGCTGCTGGGCTTGGCAGGCAGGGATAGATGGAATATAAGACTCAACTATGTAAAGAGCTAAGTACTGTTTTGCAGTAAACATTTTTTTGCAGGTCTCCATTTGTTTATTAGTGATGTTTGACTGAATGGAATTCAAACTTTATTCCAGGTTATTGTTCTTAAGAGAAAGTTCAGCCATTCACAGAGTTGGTGTGCCTTTAGAGGAATGATAAATAATACCACAGATAGCTCTGTGGAGCACACTTTTATATTTACAATACTGTATAAAGACATGTATACTCAGTTGAAAATTGCTTCCAATTTGGAACTTTCTGTCTTCTGTGTGTGATCTGAGCAATATCTTCTCTTTTTTTCTGATCATCAAGCTGACGAAGCATCAGATTTCATAGTTGCTAGTTATCAGTTGTCTTGAAGGATTTCAAAAGGCATAATTTCTGTCATGTTTGTAAACTTCTGTCGCTCCCTGGAGGGTATGTGTTGGGCAAAAATAATCTAAGAATATTACTCCTTCAAGGAGTATGGATAATGAAAACATACCTTTTGTTTTTTTTTCTTCATGAATACCTTAGATTGGTTTTGTCCTCTTCCAGTTTATGTATTCTTTGTTGACTTATTAGTATTACTGCAGGTAACTTTCAATTAAATAGATTAGAGATATGATAGACAAAGAGGAAATAATGCTAGTTATAAAAATAAAGAACATAATGGAATTGTAACTCCTTTAAAGAGAATATTCTTTTTAAGTTTGTTAAAAATAGCATTATAGATGTGCTACTAATCTTATGTATGACTAAACTAGGACAATGAAATACTCCAGTATTTATTACTCAAACATTTTTTTATCCTGTTTTTTCCTGGTTTAGGATTCATGTTTTCTAAATCACATGTGCTTAATGAAGTCTCTAATGGTATAGTGGAGCCTTGCATATTTTCGATTTCCTAAATTGTTTAATATATGTGTATATATGACTGTGTGTTCTGCTCATCAGCTGTTCTTGAAATCGCATTTTGGTTTGAACCAAATTGAATGGAAGACTTGAGGACATGCAGTTAAGAAAATCTTGGAGGGAAACCAGAACTAAAGATTTAACTGGTGGGAGGGCAATTGCAAGTTGGGTCCTGCCTAAGAGTAAAAGCCAGATGGCCCATGAGGGCGTGTCTTGACTAGCCAGTCAGCATACACTGAACTCTATGTTGTTGTGCCTGCCTGCAACTGCTCAAACTTGCCTCAGCATGCAAGGATTTAGGGATGAGTTGGCAATGCTGTGAAGGGCTGAGGGAAGCACTAGTTTATATGAATACATAAGAACAGTCTTAATTAATTTTGCATCATTCAAATGTCTGGCTTTATTGGTGTTTGCTAGTGCAGAGATAGATGGATCTATTTTGTAGGTAATTACTTCAATGTTTCTTAAGGCTTCTGTGATCCTTTTGCCTAAAATAGGGGTGAGAGGAGGTCTAAAAACATTATTTTCCTAATCTAGAACATTTCTGTTGGACCTCTGACAAAAAGCTTAATTTTGTTGTTCCAACATCATGACTTCCATTAGTTATAGGTGCAATGATGAATCAGTTTAAAAATGAATCAATTTCATAGATCCATGGCATGTAATGAAAGGAGCTTTTTGTGCTGCAAGTGTAACAGAAATTGATGTTGGAAATATAATTCTATTGAAATTAATCATACAGGATATGTTGTAAAGGATGAAGATATTTCTACAACTTTCAAATATAATGTTGGAGCCCAAAAATGTTGAAAGATGCTGAAAATGAACTGTTTTAAAGAGAAAATGAATTAGGCCTTATCTAGCTCTGGCATGTTGGAAAAGGACAAAATAGAAACAACAGATAAAATACTAATGGTTGACATAAAAATGAGAGTAAAACTTTATTTCATAATAAAACTTTTTTCTTATGAAATGACATGTTAATACAATTTGCAATAAAATGCTTATTTTCTCAGAAGTTTTAAAGGGGTTTGTTTTTTTATTCAAAGCCAAAATAGAGGTGCTGAGAATTTTTTTGCTTTCTGAGGAAAAATTAGTCTCTTTCAAATGCCTTCACAGCTCTGTGCTGCAATATGAAATGTTGGTCCAATATATACATTAATACTATGAAAACTTAGCACAATTGTAATGTTTCTCTTGTTTTCTCAAACCTTTGGTTGCAAAATAGAACTGTATTGTGGAGAAAAAATATTTGTTGACAAGGAGTTTTGTGAGTAAGAGGAGTGGATTATTACAAGATAAAAACTGAAGAATAGAACTGTCCGCAATACTTTGAGGGGAAATTGTGCATGTTTGTGTATGTGTTAATAGCTCTCTCTGAGAAAAAAAGAAAGTGCATTGAAAAAAGCAGGGGAGGGGCAAAGAGGTATGCATATGAAAAGGAAAGAACACATTAGGATTCATGACTCCCCCGCTTATTGTCTGTTGGAAATACTTCAAGCAAAGAGTGATTAGCTTTAAAGGGAGTTCTAGCTCCCATTGGCAGTGATTTTTTTGTAAAGAGGCTTCTTATTTTCCCTGTGGAAACATACCTGATTTTAATCACTCTGGTAAGCAATTGGTTTCCTTTATGGGCTTTAATTCAGTATGCTTTATGAGCCCAAACCTTTCTTCCTTATGTGAGTTTTGGCTGGGTGAGGGGAGAGGAATTAGGCCTTAAAATACCATGATACTCGGTTTAAGAGGATTCTAAATCATGCAATAAAAGCATTTAGAGGTTCATGCTCTTCATAGCATGCATATGTAATTCCTGTAGACATTAATGGAAATTCTTACTATTACTCTCAAGGTCAGGGTTGTATTAAATGCTGGATTGGAGCCCTTAGTGTGTCTTTGCATTTCAGTGCTATCTGTGTGACTTAAAGGCAGTTGCTGGTAGCTTTTTACCTGTGAAGGACAGAAAGTGTAAATTAAGAGGGTGAGCTGAGTAGTGAATTAGGATGTGTGTGGATTTGCTTTTAGACAGAGACCCTTTAGTCACTACTGTCGATAGGAAAGTGAGAAGAGCTCATTATCATTCCCAGGGATATTCCATTATGTGTAAGGTTATTGGAGCTTCTAGGCAGGCTGTGTGGATGTAATATAAACTGCTCTTGTAGACCTTCTGATACCAGGTGAGTGTGGCTCATAATTTCTGGGAATGAATTCAGTGCTCAGCTAGGCAAACGATAAAAATTTGATGGTTATAAGCATTATGCTTGTGAAGAGAAAAAAAAAAATCCAGTACCTGGTGTAATGAAAACATTTATTTATGTCTTGAATCGTGTGTTTTAGAGGAAAAATATACAGTGCAGTCAAGGCCAGTGCTCTCAAACAAAACCGTAAACCATTTATCCCAGATTTCTAGGATAACAAAGCAATGTGGGAGATCTGCAGTTGTTGATATTCAGGCTGAACTTATTTATGTTACCTAAATACATTTTCAAAATACATTACTTACTGTTGACTGGAATTACCAGTTATACCCCTACTGCTGAAGATGACTTTTATTATGTAACAGAAAGCTATTGTACATTGCATTGTTTCCCTTGGGCTACTGAGACTAATACCACAATCCATAATGTAATGCAGAGAATATACTTATGCAGTCAAACCACTTCTAGAAGCAGAGAATCAAAAGCAGTGCAATTTTGGTGACAATGCTCCAATTTAACACTGGTCTTTCTGGAGAAAGTCATGTATACTCCCACCCCCTCAAACCCTCCAGGAAAATAAATTCTAACAAAATCAAAATTGCATTTCACATTTTATTTCTCTTTTTTTATAGCACTTCAGCAGTTTGAGTAAAGGAGGAATAAGCTTATTTTAGCAAGAAACAGAGAGCATCCCAGCAGCCAGTTAGGAAACCTGGGTACAATACTATCATTAGTCATATGTATAATTCACCATAACGCATTACTCAGGCTGGAAAGTAAACTTGTAGGACTAAATAAACCCCATCCCCCTGTCCCCTTGTATTATAGCATCCTTTCAGTAACTATCAAAAGGATTTTGAAGTTCAAGTATGAGGCAGTATGAAGGAGTAAGTGTTCAGCTTCACAGGATGTATCTAATTATATTCTGCTGGTGAAAATCTTGATGCTGAAGACAGTATCACCATTGAAGTTATCGGGAGGTTTGTCTGCATAAGATAAAGAGAAATCTCTACCTTAATTTTTGAATCTTGTCTGTGGGAGTTAAGCTGCTGCCATCAATGACAGTGTGAAAGTTGACTGTACCTTCAGGAGGGTACAACATTCTTAATCCAATCTAGTTATTGGAAGTTGCCAATATTTCACACTTAATATCAGATCTATAATACAGTTAATACAGGAGCAGCAAACATATTTGGCTTGAACTTCTATGCTACCCACAGAAGAATCTGTTTTTCAGATTCTGTGCAGAGCAGCAGGGATGATTTCTCTGAACAGTGCCAAATGGCAGTAAGCAATTGTAATCCTTGCATTTCTCTTAGAGAACAGTTAAGTGTGTTTTGAGACATCCCATCTTAGTGATTCACATTCAGTGTAGATGACATAGATAAGATTGGTGAGTATAGGATAAGGTCGTGAAACATGACAGATTCTGCCTGAATGTGTGCAATGTGCTTTTACGTGTTTAAGCATTTTACTTTGCATGCCAGATTCAGCTGCTTGCATTGCATTTGTGCTGGACACATATTTTAAAGCCCTGATTATATACAGGAAACCTAGCAAATAAATAAATTTTCTGTGGTTCAACTATAGCAGAAGCAGCAGTAAACTGCTTCTGTACTGAAGCTGTTGACTCCTGACAATGGCTGTAAGTACTGAGCCATCAAAATATTTTGAGCAGAATAAATGCAGACTGGCAGGACAAATGATACAGTGCTTTTAATGTAAGTTGAAGAAAGCATTGCTTATACCTTTTGGTTTGTAATGTCATGACAATCTGGAAGATGCGTTTATGTACAGTGAATTAATATTTCTTAGAGATAGGAATTCTGTGTATCGGTGTCAGACTGCAAACTCAAATTTGAGTGTGCATTTTGTTTTCTGCCATGCCTGTCTTCTGATTTCATACTGAGCTGAATTCACAGGAGATGCCAGAACAAAGTCTTGTACCTGCTACAGAGCTAATGATAGTGGGTAGTCTAATTTGAAATCTCTATTCAAATGGAATATGTTTTGGATAAAAAGATGGGTATTGGCCCTTTTAGTTTCTAAAAGGGAACCATCCTTTACCCTTTATCTTACCAGCATATGGTAAAATTTCAGGTCTGAACTTGAAAATCAAGGTAAGCAAATGGTATCTCACCTGTCAGGAAGCTGTGATCTCTCTCTTGTCTAGAGAATTTTTGATCAGCTTTGACAAGTCAACTGGAAAGTTTTCACAGTCATGTTTTCATAGGAAAATAAAGATGTGGTTAGATGTATGTGCATGCTATCTTTATCTTAGTTTTATTAGTGTAGGTAACATTTTCTCTGGACATTACTGAAAAACCAGTTTGTGCTAGTGGTCAGAATTCATTGCACAGGCACTGGAGAGGTGCTGCTGTGTACTGGTGAATAAGACTTCTTGTGATACTTTCTGTTTGATATTGACAGTGTTGTTGTGTGCTAATCTATCCTTCAGCTACCCTTTTATTTCTCTTCATTTTTGTGGCTACAGAGATTACCTGAATTCCATTACAGGAGAGAGATCCAGTGCTTTGTAGAGTGAACCTTACACAGAGATAAGGGCTCTGACTTAAAGGACTAGCATTCAGAGGGCGATCAAAAGTAGTATGCAACCTCATGCAACAAAATGCCTTTGTAATTTTCAAATCTTCTGACCTGATGTTGTTTTAGGATTTGCTTCTGACTTCTCTGCATATTTGTTTTCATTGATGCATACCTCCAAAAATGTTTGTAAAAGACACCTTTGGACAGTTAAGTGCATGAGCAGTGAAGGTGGTTGGGTCTTGGCATTCTTATGGATCTTTGACAGGTGGAGAGCCTGTGTGTAAGAAAGCATCTGGGGATCAAAGGCAGCAGAGAGGTTGCAGCCTGTTGAGTTTGATAGAAAGTAATTACACATGAGCCCGATGACAATGTAGTAACACTGGTAATGCTCATCACAAATACATTTGCAAGCTTCTTGGTGTGGTTTGGAGAGAAGAAAAATCATTGTGCTCTGATATTTTTTTTTTTCCCCTTGCTTTTTTTGAAGATAGGTCAAACAATCTGAAAACACTGCATCAGTATTCAGAGAAGTGGAAGAGCAGGTTAAAGTGAAAATGTAGGAGAGAATTTTTAAAAGAAAACAATGAGTTTTCTGGTCATAGGAATCCCAGGGTGGGGAAAGGGGAGGGAAGAGAACATCAAATGGACTAAATTATCCTGTCCTGTGATATACATAGAATCATAGAATAGTTAGGGTTGGAAAGGACCTTAAGATCGTCTAGTTCCAACCCCCCTGCCATGGGCAGGGACACCTCCCACTAAACCATATCACCTAAGGCTCTGTCCAACCTGGCCTTGAACACCAGAAGAAAATGAAAAATTAAAAAGTTCTGGTTGTTTTAAATTCCTGTCATTGTTGCTTTTTAAGGTATTGATTAGATTAAAATATCTGTGGTTGTTATGTAAGAGAGCTAGGGAAGCTGTCCATCAGGAAACGTGCTGTTGAACATCAGAAGTGGTATATCTAATGAATAATTGAAATGCATATTCCTGACTTGTAGAATGACCTTTGATTGGAGGCCTGACAGAAACTCTAAATGACAGAACTGGATATGTTCTTATAGTATAGTTCTTAGGTCATGTGACTTGCCTGTGTTTGTGTCCTAGGTTCGGGCTGAACACAGGACAGACTGTTATCACGTGTGTGTATTTTAAGATGTGCTTATTGTGATGTGATTGTGGGGTCTCATTTTCCTCTGGTTTGCATTTCAGTTTTATCCCCTTCAGCTTTTATGCTGACTGCTGATCCATAAGCAGGCTCTGTTCAAGCTTCCTGCCTCTATAATGAGGAAACTCTGGCAGATTGGCATCACCTGGATCACACATAAAGCTTGAAAAAAATCCAGCCAGACTCTGTTTTTTCTCATTGCTGGTTCAGTGCTGCCCCATCCTTCAGAGGAGGATGTCTCCTTTTAGCTTTCTATTTCAAAAAGCTTTCTGTGTATGTAGCTAAGCTGTCATCTGATTTCTTGTGCAACTAATGCCTCTTAAGCTGTTCAGAGAGGAGCTGTGCATAGCAGTGAGAAAAATGCATATTCTTCTTTCAACAGACTCAGGTAAGTGCAACTTACTGCTGACTGGTTTTAACATAATAGAAAATAGTGTAAATTTTAAAATGGGGAAAGAATCCCACAGTAAAGTGTTTGGACCTCAGGTTATGGCTGGCCTTTTAAGGCAGCATACCAGACCTACCTGTAAGGACCTTCAGGGTCTGTTTTAAATATATCCAAGATGTTTTTTATGCTACTGTGGTTGTGTCTCAGAGGCTCCTTCTGAGTCCAGCAAGCCTTAGAAATGTGAAATACTCTAAGCAGGAATTTTTTAAGACAACGTGTTAAGACGTGATATCCTTGTCCCTTCCCCCGCCCCCCCCTTTTTTTTATTAGAACAATCTGTTGCTTTATTATTCTTCTACTTAACTATATATTGATCCTGAGTAATTCTCTAAAGAAGCAACAACCTACCTACATTTTCAAAGTGGAATTGTCATGTATTTAATTCTGAATCTTTTATCTTTGAACAACAGTGGAATTCAATGGTCATGCATGAAGTATACATTTACTTTGGATAAATTCCAGTAAGGGTTCTTTTCAGTAAAAAAGTACATTTCAAATATTGGCTACTATGGCAAAGACCAGTGTGTCTTGAAGACACACGTAATCCTAAGTAGTCTCATGCATTAGAGTGAAACAAGCTCTACAAGTTTCTGAATTTTCAAAGCCATCATCAGTTCTGTGACAGGAAAGTGGGTTTTAATAACACAAGTATATTCACAAAAGGGGGTAGGGGTAGAAATGATCCAGAGGGAGAACTTGAGTTTTTATTAATTTGAGGTAAACTGTTTTCAATTCCTTTGTATTTGCTATAAAAACTGAAAAATGCAACATGTATTTGGTGCATATAAAATGTACTTGTATGCCTCTGCACTTGTCCATGTATTTTGAAAGACTGACTAAAAATTAGGAAAGATAAGCACATAAAAAAAGTGGTGGCATGAAGACTTTTTTTAAATTTATTTATGTTGCAGTAAAACTGTCATTGTCCTCCAGAGGTTAGAAATGTGTTTATTTATTTCTGAACTGTCTTTCTGGAAGGGGAAAAGAGCATGATATGCTTTGGTTACCAGATGTTATTTCAAATATATGTTTCCAGATTAGCTAATCATGTAGGTTCTGCATGATCAGTGAAGAATAAGGAAAACCTCCAATTGAAGGTGATTACCTCTCTTTGACAGGTAGTTAAAGATAGGTAAGTTAGGTGAGATGAATTCTGCCCACATACTAGACGTGATCAAAAAGGTCTATGGGTAGCAATGTTAGTTTAGTCCTTTATAAAAACTACTTTCTCCTCTTACACCTGTAGTATGTCATTGGAGTTGGAAGCTTGCGGGAAAACAGAAACGATGTCTTTGTGTTTGAAATAAATTAATCTGATGTGAGTTAGCCCTGAGCTAGTATTTTAAATAAACCAGGATGCTGAGTAAATTTCAGACCTATTGGTTTATGTTCTTTAAGACATACAGTAAAAATATTTAACTGTTGCACTAGCACACTTAGATGCTCAGAAACTTTTTTCTGTAGAAATGTCTATTTTAAATTACAAAATAGTTACCCATTTTTCTTTTAAGACTTATTCTTTATCTGTCTTTTTATGTGTATTTGGGAAATGTTTTGATGTTGTGATTTAGAAAAATACCTGGGATTGTTATTCCTCATATGTATGCTATGTCACACTGATAAAACTGGCTATAAATTTTGCACTTCTTTCTAAGTAGAAATGACTACCTCTGTAAGTCCTCTGAAATACCTGTAACATTACAAAATTGAGCAGTTGCTCTGCCTTCAAGCCCCTCTTTCATTGAGGTAGGGATAGTATTCAGACTTTCCTATCAGAAATAGACAAAGGTAAACATTCTCTTGCCATACTTCTCAGACTCATACCAAGAGCGCTGTGTCTTGCCATTTTCCTGTCTGCAGGATGCTGGAGGCTGAAGGAAGCAAGCCCAATGCATACTATCTTCCAGTTTTCTCGGGCTGTCCTACTGGCTCCTGGGGGATATAAGTTGGCTTCGTGTACAGCAAAGGGACATTTGTTAAATTAAATAATTAAAGCTGAAAGGGTTTTTACAGGAATAAGGAACAGGAAAACTTGTGACAGATGCAGGGCATTTACAGCATATTTAGAAGTGAACTGTCAAATATCAAGCTGTTTCAAGGGTTATTTCATGGTAGAGGGCTTTTTTACTGTGAGTAAGGTTATGGATCACTTAAATCTTTAATAAGCTGTGTACATTACATCTTTAGCAAATTTAATTGACTTTTGAGTTGTTGCTTATATTTTAGCGAATTGTAAAGAGCTCTTTTTTTATCACTGGTTTCAGAAGAACGTGGTCTGACATTTGAGAATCTGAAAAAAAAATGCTATTTAGTAAGCATAAGGAGGAGGCTTCCTGGATAACCTTAGGACAGATGAACTTTATTAACTTAGTTTCCCCTAAATGTTAATCTAAACTGCAGTCTTCAGATAAGGTAAGAGGCTCTGTTTCTTCAGCTTCACCATGTGGGAGAGCCAGACATTAGGTCCATCTGTTCTGAGATTCATCTTACTGGTGATATATATACTGATATAGTGACCTTCATTTCATTGCTAAACTATTAATTGGTAAATTATTTGAAAGCCTATGCTTCTTGAACCTTTTGATATCCAGCACAGATATACAGTGTGCTTTCACATACATGTTGTTAGACAAAAAATGACACTCCCTCCTTCCCTCTTATAATTCCTTAAAGCATCTCAATTCACTGAAGATAGGCTAGAAAACAGAGGAGTTCGTATAATCTTGTATTATACTTTTGACAGTTTAGAAGAAATTAATGAAGTAGATGTGCAATAAAATGCAGGAGACCATGAAAAATCAGCAGTGTTAAGGATGACTGGGGGGAAAAATGGACCATATACATCAAACTTGCAATGCCCTGAAAATGAGAAGCAACTTCAAATCAGTTTCACAAGCTAGCATTCTCAGAGTACTTCAAAATAGTATAAAGCAGCTGAAGTTTTGATATAGCCTTAAATAAAAGCTCAAAAGAATAAAGAAAAATATGTTTTGCTATCTTTGCCTGCATCACTGGCTATAATGGCTGCGTGGTGCAGCTCCTAAAGAGTTGTTGTCAGTGCTGCTGCATTCAAGTTGCACAGCTGAAACATGGGATGTTTTATGTTCCAGTGTCTCCTGAGTGGTGAGACATTGGAACAGGTTGCCCAGAGAAGATGTGGCTGCCCCATCCCTGGCAGTGTTCAAGGCTAAGTTAGATGGGGCGTTGAGCATCTTGGTCTAGTGGAAGGTGTCCTTACCCATGGCAGGGGGTTGGAACTAGATGATCTTTAAGGTGCAATCCAGACCATTCTATGATTGTTCTGCGTGTAAGAATGTACAAGCAAGCATGGTCTTGAGCACTCACGGAAGTCCCCTTTCCCCCATGAAATACAGTATGCCCTCATGGGCCACATCCTGCTGGGACACACAAGTAGATTCCTGGTATGACACCTGTTTGATGAGGGAGCATGCCACATTTGTAGCTAGTCCAAAGACTGCTCTGAGTTGCTGATGAAGGAATGTGTTTCTCCTCCTCTTCCGTTGTGTTCTATTCATGGTATACTGTTCACATGACAAGCTAATATATGTATTTTGGTAAAGTATCATACATATTTTGACATATCTGACACAGTGCTTTACCTCTTCAGTCACATTACTTGTCAGTATTTATTTCTACCTTCTTTCTTAGTAGATCTGTTAGAATAGTACATACTAAAAGCAATAACTAAATTGTCAGTGAGTAGTGCTGCTTAAAAAAAAGTGACTCAAAGCTGAGGTAAAACTTAATAATCCTTTGTTGGCTCTTTCTGCCAAGATGGAAGATCAGTTCTAAGAGCTCAAAGGCTGACAATAGAATTTTTGTCATTTACTTGATATTAAAAATTATTTCAGTCTCCTCCAGAGAGCAAATGCTGAGAGGATTTTAGCAAATTTTAAATTATTACTATCAGCTACAAATGATCATCAGTATGAAGGGTTGTTTTCTGAGATGCACCTCAATTGATAAGCAGACTGTTGATTAAGTTCTGTTATATGGCTACATACGTCAAATACCTTATTTCAAATGTATGAAAACTTTTAGTATACTTACAGGAGTTGCTTTTGTCAGAGTAGTCAGTATGTGAGACTGTGATTAATAAAAGAATTATCTGTCCATTTCAGGAAAATGGGGGAAGAAAAGGGCACAAAATTTAGCGCAAATTAAGAAATGTTCAGTGGGGAAAGAGGTGCTTAAATAAAATGTTAATTTAAAAAACAAGCTAAATTGTATTTGACAAATGATGTGTTCAGTGTGGTTATCTAGCAAATAAAATGTATTTTCATGTATTTTAACTACTTGGAAAAGTCAGGATTGCATGAAAGAGATCTTACTTTGACTCTCTGTTTAACACCATGGCAGATCAATGTGAGTGTGAAAGAAAAGCATTCACTGGAGTGCAATTGGGCATGGGCTTTTCATGAAGATTTGCAGCCTAGTGAAACACTGCAGCATCCCAAATAGCATTTGGGTGGGATTTTAACAACTGTAAAGATTTTATCATAATAATTAAAACAAGGTTTAGGCAAGGTATAACTCTGTTGAAGCGTGTACAGAAACTGTTGTTCCTGTTGCTCAGATAAAATGTGCAATTTGACTTGGGTAATTGTTTACATGACTCAGAATAAAGAAAGCAGAATGCTGCAGTAATATCTGTATTGATTATTGTTTTGGGAGTCCTGATCTGGGAAAGGTCATACTTCTCTTATGCCCCCTGTGTGAGACTTAAGATGAAGTAGCTGCAATAATAACACATACTGTGTGATGTTCTTTATCACTTGTATTAAAAAAAGAAAAAAGCTGGAGGGCCTGATTCATCTGGATGATGAAGTACCCATGCATGAATAAAAACAAAGTAAGCACTGGTCACTCTCTCGCAGAAGCTGTTCTATACTTTTGTGCTGCAGTACCATGTATCAGGTTTTATATGGTTTACTTTTCACCTGCTACCCCTCCTGTGCTATATGCAGTATCACAGCTTTGCTGTTGTGAGTAGCTCCAGAAGGGTGTGTTGTGCTTTGCAAGATGTGCTTCGTGGAAAAGAATTTGATAAATAATATTATACTGAGCTTATAGCAAAATTGAGAAGTCTGCAGAAAACTGAGCTCTTCTTCCTGCTTTGATGTTTTCCTAGTTAATGAGGTTTTGCTTGTTAGTTTTATTATTTACCTTCCTTTTTGCCTTTGTTCAATAAGCACTGTCATCAGCCAGATCGAGATAAATCTATAAAGGGTATATCTGAAAGTTTGGAGTAGCATACTAGAACCTGAAACCCAGACAATGATCTCTCTTATACGCCAGAGCTCATTTTTACAAAAAAAAAAAAAAAAAAAAAAAAAAGGACACTTTGCAATGGTTTAGGCAGATTTTATGTAGTTTTCCTGTAAATCTTCATTTCTTGTGAAGAAGAGGCAATTGTCTCTTTTCTGTGTGAGGGTAGTGTTTGTACTGTCCATGTGCTGCTTCTGAGTGTGGTAGTGTCAGACATTGGAAAACAAAGCAGTGAATTATACTTCCTTCTAATTCTTCACTTGTGAAGAAAATTTCTCATTTGTATATGCATTCTCAGTGATTCTTAATATTTTCATTAGATTCCTATGGCACTCTAGTACTGTGGTAGTACCTTTTCAAACTGTCAGTAAATACTAATAGATGTAAATCAGTAAATACTAATAGATGTAAATAGAACCTGGCATTGTGTTTATCTGTTTTAAGGCTTCATTAACAATACCTGTTTCTACCATGTACTTGGATGTTTATTAGTACACCTTGTTTCTTTCTGCTAGGAAGCATTTGCACTTGAATACCAGAAACACTCATATCTGAATCCCAAAGTTGTGCATGAGCAACTCTTTCCATCCTGTATGGCATCAGGTTGTAGTCAAGTGGGATTTTTGTTGGTTTGTCCATTTCTAGCTTTGTTAACTACACTGTGTGATGCATTAAACCTTGTGAAGAAGTAACTTTCTACAGTATATGTCTAGATACTCATTGAAACATGGTCTGCAAAACAGGAACATACCAGAGTCCTGCGTTTTAGAGTTCACAGAATGAGAGAATGGTTGAGGTTGAAAGGGAGCTCTGGGCGTCATCTGACCTAGTAAAGCAGGGCCACCTAGAGCCACCACACCCATGACCATGTGGTTTTTGAATAACTCAAAGGTGGGAGACTCCACAACCTCTCTGGGTGATCTGTGCCAGTGCTTAGTCACCCTCATAGTGAAAAAAAGGATTTACTTATGTTCAGATGGATCCTCCTGTGTTTCAGTATGCCAGTTGCCTCTTGTACTGTAACTGGGGATGACTGAGAAAAGTATGGCTCTCATCTTTATTAGCCTTTCTAAAGGTATTTGTATCTATTGAGATCTCCCCTGAGCCTTCTCTTCTCCAGGCTGATCAGTTACAGTTTTCTTAGCCTTCCCCAACATGAGATGTACACTAGTCACTTAATCTTAATGGCCCTTCAGCAGACTCACTGAAGTATACTCACGTCTCTATTGTAGTGGGGAGCCCAGAACTGGACCCAGCACTCCTGTTGTGGCCTTGCCACCAGTGCCGAGTAGAAGGGAAGGATCACCTCTACGTGTGGGCCCTTCACCTGCTTGTAGCGCTCCTCCTAATGCAGCCCTGGAGATCATTAGCCTTGTTTGCTGCAAGGGCACATTGCTTGCTCATGTTCTACTAGGTGTCCACCAGGACCTTCAGGGCAAACCTGCTTTCCAGCTGCATGACTGCCAGCCATATGCTGGTGCCTGGGATTGTTTCTCCTCTGGGGCAAGACTTTGTACTTGCCTTGTACAACTTCAAAAAACTAAAAAATACCTGCCTGCTTATACCAAGTGTCATAATTCTGTTTGTGGGCAGCTGTTAAAAGATTATGAACACACTTTTCACTCTGATTTTAATTTTTTGATTATGATTAATTTTATTTATATAATAACATATGTGACACTGTAATTAAATTAGGAGACAGGTAAGAAAAAATTGGAAAGTGCTTCAAGCAACTTACATGTAACCCTTAAAGTTCAAAAGAATAGAAGTTCAATAAAGAACAGATACAGGATGATTGTTAATGCTGGATTTTTTGTTGTAACAGATGGATTTTGAAGACAGCAGGGAGTGTGGGGTTGTTGGCACATTTTCTTTGTCAGGCAATTTGGAATTAAAGCCTAGATGATGTCTGGCCAGTATGACATTGTCAAGGGACATTCATGTGAATAAAAACCTTGTTTTATTTTCTGGTTTATCCTGGTTGGCCAAGGGAGAAAGAAAATATAATCTCTATGATTTGAGGTATGGAAACATATATTACTTATAGAAGAGACAAGAAAAGAAAGCAAAATTACCTGGTCATGAATTTTTACTTTTGAAGAACACTATTGGTATATATCAGTGAGGGACTGCTTGCTGATTATAGGAAACGCTCGACTGAGTCAAATAACTGGTGTGGTGCATTGTGTACCTGACTGTGAAATATTCCAGCAGCAGTTTGCGCCCTTGTCTGTTTGGATGCAAGGCTCAAAGTAGAAAGAATTGGTAGAAACATCTGTATATGGAAGATTAAAATTCAGATTCTTTGAGTTCCATGCAATGATAATTTGATTACAGAGTTTACTGTAGCAGTTAAAGGTAAAAAATTCAATTAATTCTACAAATATGCAAGAGTACAAAAGATCAATATTTTTTCTGTCCTGCATGCATTTGCCTGATGGAAATTTAATTGACAAGGGACTCCTGTGAGCAAGGTTTAATATACTTTGGAAAAAAATTTTGACAGTGAGGTTTCATAAAATCAGATGTTAATTCTATTATTAAAGATTTTAATGTCTCTAAAGCTTTTAAAAATTAATGGAAACGGATTTAAATATTTAATTTAGTGACACTGACCCAACCATTATAACAGTCCACAAAGCTATTTATTTCTTGTAAATAAGGAACTTGTTCACACATCAGACTATAAAGCTCACTGTCTCTGAAGAAAGAGATTGTACGGGATGTAAGGGTTAGAATGAAATAAATAAAATTACTGAACTTGTTGATCTAAATGCAGTGAATACTTAGTGTCCTAATGAAACATATTTTATCATAGTTTTGCCTGACTTTAGACAACCTTATCTTTGTCATGTACACTTTATTTTTTAGTATGATTACTATTCTGATAATCACACTAGTGCAGTATCTGGTAGTCTACCACTGGGATGGCTTCTTACCATTTGCAAAAATTGACTTTTTGTCTACAGCTGTGGCTCAAGCTGATTCTTCCCATTTTCTTTGTCAGTCAAGGAAAAATGGTACCCCCAGCAGGATTGCCCTTTGAAATTTATCTTTTTTCAGGGAAAAGTACCTTATTCTTTAGGCCTTTGTTGGACTCATTGTCAGTCACTATGAATCTTTCCCCCAGCTATATGCCTGGTCAGAGTGAAGTAAAAAAGCTTGTTCCATATTGCTCCTTTTAACCATGACTAATCAGCTTCCTGTAAGGATTAGGGCTGCAGCTGTTTGCTCAAGGCAGTTCCAGGCTCCATGTTGGAATCTAGTGGCAGACTTTTCCATTATCTCTTTGTGGCTACAGAATATTGTCAAAAAGAGCTGTAGCTAGTAGGACATGTATGTTACATACTTTCCTAGCATGATGACTTCTTTTTTTCACTCAGTTGAACTCTGCTACACCTCAGAAATTATTCTCTCCTGAGACTGCAGGAGAGGCCACAAGGAGGGACCAGCCAGGCCAACATACATTTGTTACTGTGTCCTAGGCAAGACAAAACATTAGTAGTTTTCTCTTTCATTGACTACCTGCAGATGAATGGGTGTTTTCATGGGTTACGTGTGCTTTAGGAGCTCAGAATCGATATATTCCGGGGAGAAAAAACCACACTATATCTCGATTTTTCTCATCAAGAAAAGAATTCATGTCTAGAATTCTGCACTTTAAATTGCAGTATTGATAAATATGGTATATGGCAATAGGTTTTCTGGGCAGATCTGGTAGTAGTTGTGGGCAGGCCCTATAGATGGTATTACATAGGTAACAGCATTACAAAATGAACATAAATTGCTGTATTCACTGAATAAATCCAATTAAAAACCATTGTGCAATAACAATCAGATTCAATAGCTCAAATTGCTGCATAGATAAAAATTTGCAATTTTGGTACCATATTATATAGAAATCTTTCTCCGTGTATTGCCAGAAACTCTTCGTAATCTGAAAGGAAAATACGCAATGCTTGGATTAGTTCTGGTTGCAGTGATAGCAGTCTCTGATTGAGTGTTCATTTTTGCTGTTTGAAGATTATCTTCCCAAAGGACCTAGAACTTTGAAAAAAAATATTTCTAACTGAAATTTCATATGTGACCCATTAGCCTAGCAGCATGTGTGATAAGTTATGCTTCCATGAAAAAAAAGGAAAAAAGTACAACATTTCTAATTTATGTTAATCTTTGCCTTCAAGTAAATCCCATACAACATCAGCTCACAAATAGCTTTCTCTAATAGCTTTTGACAGTTTTGTTACATTGGAATGTTTTGGGTTTTTTTGAAGGATGGAGAGGAGAGGCAGAAAATTATGTTTAACTGAGGAAATTCAGAGTTTCTTTTTTAACAATACTTCTTTGCAATTTGTTAGTGGGGGATTTCTGTAAGTAGTTATATTCTAGCAGGTAATCAAGTAGCTTTTTTGAATAATGTAGACATAAATATACATTGCATTATATATGCTTTTATATACTTTAAATATGTACATCTACAGCTGAACTGCCGGAACAACTGAAATATTTCTGCATATGTGTTCCAGAGTTCGAGGATTCCAGGTGAGAGAGAAACGACAGACAAATAGAGAACTCTATAATAATAGAGTTCTGTAATATAGGAAAATGTAGAGAATCTATCAGAAACAGTAACGGGTATTTCTGAAGAGTGTATATCTTACAAACCCCAAGGACCCTGTGAAGACAGTCAGGAAACCAGCTCCGAGAATCATCATCACAATGTGAGATGGCAGGCTCAACCTTAGTGGATGTCCCCATAGAACCAACTTTGACTTGGGTGGTATGAGGTTCTACCTCTCCCACATTGCATAAAGCTTGAGCTTTTATACTGTTAAAAATGCACACTCATTCTGACGCAGGAGGCCAGCCTATGTTGGGAGAAGTGGCCAAATATATCTAGGAAGTTGTCCAAGGGTCGAGACTTTTCCTGGGAGTTCTAAAGTGGAACTTTCTGGGTAGGAACTGAAGCTGGACTTTCCAGGGAGCAGCCAAAACAGGACTCTCCAGGGAGGAGCTAAAGAGGACAAACAGTACTTTTCTATCTTTGTGTGTTTCACCACTGACCATTATCTACTGTCCCTGACACATGCCACCCCATGGTCCGTGGTTGGAACATAGAAGTATCTTACTATATGCGCTACAGTTTTATATACTATGCTGTCTATAAGGGAACAGATTAGTGCTAAAACACAAGAAACACAAAACATAAAATACGTAAAACCCCAATACCTATTACCACTAATAATACAACAGCTTTTCGCACCACGTCCATCTCTGAGCAGGGTTCCACCTGTTTTTTTCTGCTAGCTGGTTAGCAAGGGTCTTTAACTTTTGTATTTATACATGTATTGAACTGGAGTGGTTACTTAAATTCATGCAACATAACTCATCAAATTCTTCACACCCATGCTCATGTATATATTGTAAGCAATATGTATTTAAAAGTATGTGTGTACAACACAAGTATGTGCATACTTAAGCCAAAGTATGGAAAAACTACTAGAAGAATGATATGTAGTTTTAAATGGATTTTGGTACAAATTGGCTTTGAAACAGTTGCATAGAACTTAGATTCAGACACACAGTGATTGTCTGAGAATATAATTATAAAAGGTCTCATTCTGTAAATGTTTGAGCTTTATATTTCCATATCATTATTATTCTCATAGGAAGAGTAGACTAAGTTGTTATACATAAATGATATAGATAGCCTTGACTCATCCAGTGTGTTGTATTTTTTGAGACAGTAGGTTAAATACAGTTTATTTAACCCTCAATCAATTCTCTTTAGATACAACACTGAAAACATTTTTTTCCAGTATTTTTAATCATTTATTGCTTTATCCTTTTATGTAGGAGTCTACATTGAATGCAAAAGATCTTCCAACACTTGAATTTGCTGTAGTTACATGAGTTAATAACTGAAGACATGGTGTAGAGGTTTTTTTTATAATATTTCATGGCCTATGTAATCACTGGGATACAATATGGAGAGGCACTTCAGTTTGAAAGTAACTACTGACTCTCAGAGGGCTAAAGGTCTTTTTTTTATTTTCTGTTGGCTAAGGTGTGTTTTGAACCACCTTGTAAGGGGACATAAGCTATGAAGAAGGCTTCTGGAGTGTATTGATGACAGTAGTGATGAAGAAGCTAATGGGGGAAGATGTGCTGCTAGAGCTGCTACTTAAAAACAAGGAAGAATTTCTTGAGGATGTGGAGATTGGGAGCAGTCTTGCTGCAGTGACCGTAGTTGATAGAGTTCAGTATACTAATGAGCAGTAGCAAGGGAAATCATGTCTGATGAATCCAATAGGTTTATATGATGGGGTGTCTGACTTGGTAGATAAGGGGAGCTGTGGATATTGCTGGTTTCAGCAATGGTTTCAGCACTGTCTCCCATCACATCATAATTAGCAAACTGATGGAGTGTGGACTTAAGTAAATGGGCAGTGAAGTGGGACTGAAATCTTGCTAAATTGCTGGGCTGAGAGGGCATTGATCAGTGGCAAAGTCCAGTCCCTAGCAGTGTCTTCCAGGGGTTCAAGTTGGGTCTAGTGTTGCTTTATATCCTCATTACTGAGCTGGATGATGGGACAAAAGTGCACCCTCAGATGCTTGTGCATCCTTCCAAGAAGAGCCTTGATGAGCTGCAGTAATGGGCAGAGGGGAATGAAGGTTCAACAGGAAACATGGAAACCTGTGCTTAGGGAGGAGTAACCTGTTGTCCAAGCACAGGCTGGGAGTGGACAGGCTAGAAAGCAATTTGGAAAAGGAGGCATGGTAGGGGCGCGGAGTGGTGATGGTGAGATCCTTGCGGACCCCAGGTTGCCGTGAGCAACGAATGCCCCCGTGTGGCAAAAAGGGTCATTATTCCTAAATGCTTTCTGACTAGACCTTGTTGCTGTGCTTTCTGTGCCAAAGATTGGAACAATTTTCTTTTTCGGAAGTTTCTTCTCAGGACAGATACATTCACATCCTGAAGTATTCAGATGTGGTACGAATGGCATCCATGGAAGTATTTCAAATAAAACAGTGCTTTTTGCTGTATTTGGTTACAAGTTCTGTATTACTGTATTAAGTGTCAACTCAGATTTTTGTGTACTTGAAGAAAGAATCTGTTATGAATTATTAAAATATGTAAAAATGTTCATGCGTTGGTATAATTACATAATCGCTATAATAATACATAATACAATATTCTTATCTTTGAATATTTCAAAATAATGCAATCAATAATTAGAAAGGGTGTTTTTGCTGTTGTGTTGCAGTTGTATTTAATAACGTGTAATGCATTGCACTACTTTTCTCTATGAGTATTTTTGGTAATCAGGGGTATGCCATATATTGATTCTTTGTCTCAGTTAAGCTTTTCCTATTGCATTTACTAGGAAGTGGAGAGCACTGGGTTTTTTTGTTTTTGTTTTTGTTTTTTTTTTTAACGGAGGGAAAAAATACCGATTCTGTACGTGTTAGTTTAGCTCTGTGACATAACAAAGCTCCCTACATGGATCATTGAAGTGGGAGGTGTCCCTGCCCATGGCAGGAGGGCTGGAACTAGATGATCTGAAGATCATTTCCAACCCTAACTGTCCTATGATTCTAATGTAGATGAGGTATTGAACATGGGAGTTTAGAGAGTAAATGGCTGATATAGCCATGTAAGTGCAGAATAGTGACATTTCAACTGCTGAAGCTACTTAGCTGCTTAGTGTATAGGCCAAATGTTTTTGAAGTGATGTCATTCCTTACACAGAAGAGCTGTGCACAGAGCTGCGCTCATCTATGGTCTGGTGATGTTCTCTATTTCTGTCCATGTTCTGTCATAAAGAAATAAGGGATATTAGTCACAAAATGCAGGGGCAGTCTCTGATAGGACTAATAAGACATGTATGGTTTTGAGGCTCTGTAGAAGGAGAGATCTGAAGATGAATTCTTACCTGTTATTTCCATTTTTACATTGTCTTTAATATTTTAACATGTAGGCATTAGATGGAGGAGGAACAGAAAGATTCTCACTGCTAGAACAGGCATCTGTAAAAGGCCTGTATTCTCCAAAAAGCCATGGTTATAATTGGCACTTGTCACTGTGAGAAACAGTAATCAGTTACTATGTAAAGAAGCACAAAGGAAAAGTAGGTGATATACTTTTGATATTTTAGTGAGAAAAGCTTCTGGCACAATCTGTCCTTTGATGATAATAATGGTGTCCTAGAAGATACTTAGATTTAGATTTTAGATATCAGTGAGACAAAAAGGCTATTAGCAAATATTTCTGAGGTGTTTCACTAATATAAAAACTTTTGAAAGTTTGTTTTACTAAATTCCAGAAACCATCAGCAGAAGTTGTTGGTTTACCCTAGTAAATTTTCAAAGAGGGTTTTGTTTTTCTAAGTGAGAATAATAGGTAGGTATATTTAATTTATCTTCTCTGGGATGTTCTGTTTGTCTTTATCTGCAGATAAATATTGCATTCATAAGTGGATATTTTCAGTAGATGTTCAGTAATAAGCATTTTGACTGTGAATTGAAATGACATATGATGCTTCCCACTATAATTTTAAATGGTGTTTTAACAAATAAACTGAGTGATGGTCTCACTAATTAGTTGCCAATAAAAATAATAAAAATTGCTATCTGCCTGTCAGTATTCCCCACAGTAGTGTCTCCTTTGACACACTACATCAGAGCCAAATAAGAATTCCCATTGACTATAAAATACCTTTTTAAGAAGTATTTTATACTGTAATTTCCTGTTTGTAAGTACTGCCTGAGTCATATGTTTTGAAGATGGATGGTTTGAGTTGAGCTTGGACACATAAGAACTTTGGAACCTTACATGATATATTGTGTATGATAATGTAAAACTTCTGTTCCCTGTGAATATTGTGTTCAGGTCAGGTTTAAGACAGAACAGCTATGTTGACTGAAATCAAAGGTCTAGTAAATCTATTACATTTGGAAATGATCAGAAATGTCATTCTTGAGGAGAAGTAATAGAACATCACTGCAGGAGAATCCAGAGATGAGTCTACAGGACACAGCTCTGCCACATAGTGGCAAAGTATCTGAGGTCTTACTAAGTGGGATGAGCAAAGCAGTTGTATAGCAATTTTTATTCTAGCACACTTCTTGGTTCCCCATTAAAGGCTTCTGGTTCAGTTATAATCAGCACCAAGGACTCAGGAGAAGAGAACATTTACTGATATCTCAGTAAGGTTCCTGCCCTATCTGGTAGCATGACTTGTTGCTGCCCCCAGATTCCCCCCACTCTGTTGAAAATAGCAGTTTTCATGTTTGGGGCTTTCTAACTCATATAGTTTACAAAAGCTGCCAATGGCCTCATTGGTTGTTTGACTTTGACTTTGCACTCAATTGACTTTAACTTGGTTTACCATCACCTTCAGTCTTCTTCCTAAAATATATCATAAGGTAGTAAAGTAATAGAGAGCTGATCTTCGTTGCTTCATTTCTTTTCAATACCTACCCTGCATAAGAAAAGCAGAGCACCCAACATATCCAGATTCTACTAGATTTCTGTCCTTTAATGTATACATAGGACCATCTTAATGTATAAATAGGACCATCTTAAATCACTAATAAACAAAGTTAAAATATCGTACTTCATCACGATAGCTGACATAGTAATGCATGATATTGCTAGCTCTGTATGAAGTATACTTAACCCAAACTTCTTCAGCTATTGGAATATGAAACCTCTTCAATTTAAAGATAAGTGAAACCTCCCCATAACAGTTGTCTGTGCATTATGTATTTTCCCAGAGCACACCAAAATTATCTTAAGATAGAGCTATGAAAATGTATTGTCAAGGTCTCACTTAACTGAACAATACCTATAGGTAACTTCTATAATCGTATCTTCCTTAGAATACTGCTGCTGACTTCCAGAAAGCAGTTGAAGGACTTCAAACTGTATTTTGAACTCAGCAAAGTGAGGATGTAATTCACCAAAAGGAGTGTGACCAGCAGGTTGAGGGAGGTGATCCTGCCCCTCTACTCTGCTCTCGTGAGACCTCACTTAGGAGTATTGTGTGCAGTTCTGGTGTCCTCACCATAAAAAGGACATGCAACTGTTGGAACAAGTCCAGAGGAGGGCCA
>JAOEHX010037813.1:0-48317 GCA_025448015.1 Bolborhynchus lineola
CATTATTATGAATATGGGTACAAGAAATAGAAGAGCAAGTGAATGCAGTGCTACAAAACATGAGACCAATCCTTGTGGACTTCATTCAGAAATGAAATAATCTCTTATGGTTAACTGTGATCAGCATGATTTTCTGTACAGCAGGCATTTTATAATTCATTGCCTGAAATTTGCTGATTTTGTATTCCACCCTTGTGGCCATTGCTGCCTTTGCAGTTTTGGAAAAGTTGTTTTCAGAGGACCTCTTAAAAAGTCAATGTTTGATTTATACTGGTTTTGCAACCATTCAAAATCATCTGCATTCTCTTACAGGTATGTTCTCCCCATATTCCTATTGCCTTTAACCATAATACAGGCAGTTCTATGGTGACTTAACCAAAACTCTCCCAGCATCTTTCAGAGTAGAACTGAAAATAGTAAGAGATTCTCAGGAAGGGGTTCAAAGAGACAGCAATATTTCTGTAGAAATCTCCCAAGTCGGGACATAGGAATCCAGATTTTCAGTGAAATGTAAGGCAACCTATATAATGCCACTGCAAAAAGGACCTGCCAGTGCCCAGCATAAGGTGACAACCAAACAGAATCAGTTGGACTGTGACAGTCCCAGATACCAGTAGGATCATTCACCCTCAAGGTTCCTAAGGAACCTAAGATATCAAACTGCCACTCCTATCAGACAGAGCTACCACAGGAGACACAGTTAATAATAAGCCATTAGACACAGCCACTGCTTTCCTGCTTTTCAACCAGAAGAGCAAGGAAACCTGGCAGCTAGAGGACTGAATATAACATACGAAGTTCAGCCTTCATTTTCATTTGGATAAAACAGCATACAATGCGTTCTTCCCTACTAGCAACTATAGCATCCACAATAAGAGTGTAGCTGGCAGTGTAAGGGAATAGCAACCTTATTGAGACAAGCAGAAAAACAAAACAGTCCAATGTCATTGAGGCAAATTCAAAATGGAAACTAATTTGCCAACTTAATCATGTTTTCACAACTAAATGACATGCCATATATTGCATTCATTTCATGCAGTTCATTTTGAATGTAAGAGGTGGTTTTAGCACATAACGATGAAGTATTCAGTTACAAAAGTCTGACCTTATATGTCTTTGAAATTTTTCTCATTACTTTCACAAACTACAATTTCCTGCTGGAACAACAGTCCCAAGTCTAACCTATAGTTACTGCAAAATATTAGAATCAGATATGATGAATCATAAGATAAGAGGTTACACAGAGTATTATGAAACACAGTACTATTTCCAAGTTCCTATGTTTACTTTAGTCTTGCATCCACTATGCAAGCCCTGAACTGCTCAACAATGTGGGTTTGGAATTTGCAGAACTTGGCCATATTTGCAGCCAGTATGTGCATACACTAGCTTACAATGTAAACATGGCACCTTGCATCAATCCTAAAAGCACTCACAAGAATTTCCAGTGAGTCTGAACAGCTTCTGCCACTGAAATTTTATTTTACATATTCCCATGGGATATGACTGACTTACGGTTAAAACTTCAACAAACAAAAAAATCCCCAACCCACCACCCAAAAGACTCTTAATAATCTTTCCTTTGCTCCCTTTACTTTCTCAAGTTTTTGTTGCAGTATTCAAGGCAGAGAAAAGGAAATCTGAATATTTGACATAATACTGTGCCTGACTTAATAAACATTATGTAAATGGACGTAATGAGAAACATTAAATTGATATATATAACAATCTAGATAAACAAGTCAGTTAACATTCACATCAACGAGTAAATTGTAAGTGAATCCTGCCATAAATTCATACAACCATATTCAGAAGTCAGTGATTTATGTCAACACATAAATCAGACAAGTTCAATAAGCTGCAGGCAGAAGAACAGAGTCTACCCAAAATGCATCAATAAAGCATTTAGACTGTAATTTATACATTAATTTCTCATGCAATACTTTTGCTGAGATTGGGATAGGGTGCTTGTTTGAACTTTATAATGTTCCTTATGAAAATCAGCAGATTGCATCACAAGCTGCAAAGGGGTCACTGCTGACTAATTCAGTATGCAGGAAGAAGCATAAGGCTTAGTGTCCAAGCAAGAACCTGCAAGAGGAGATCTCTTCCTTTCTCTGATATATTTGATTTCTTTGATTAATCAATAGTACTATCCTCCCATCTTTTCTCCCCTCCTACAAGCAAACACAACCTCCTACAAGGTTTTTCTTTGAAAACCTACAAACTCAACACAAATAGTCCTATGAAGATTCCATGGTACAGAGAGCATGATTATGTACATATTGCCTGAACAATGGACCAGAAATCAAGGATCATCTTTTCTACTGCCATGAATGAATTCAAGCAAAAATTATAATCTGAATCAACTGTTAAGTTTCTTGTGAATCTAGCAGCTGCCATATGTAAGACCAAAGATATGGTGAAAGAAAAACTTGCCGCATTATCAAACATAAGAAAATGGCTCCTGGTAAAGTCAAAAGCCTCCTGACTACCACATACAGCTCAATGCACTGTAATAGATGTATTTCCTGAACCTAAACTCAAATTGCCCTGTCTACAGTGCACCTCTCTATTCTCCTACTTGCTAGGTAAGCAGAAATTTATTGATGCAATTAGAATTTTGACACAATACTGTAGAAAAATACCACAAAGGACATATCAGTCTACTAAACATGTAAAGCAGCACATAAAAACAGAGATGAGAAAATCTAACACTGCTAAGTCTCTCATTTTAAAAGAAAACATTCAGAGTTTCTGTTTTCAGTAACACCATAAGAAGATACAAACACATAATCTTAGTTACCTCAAAAGACAGAAACACAGAAATTTTTGGCCAGTGCTCAGAACTGCAGGAAGTCATTTGAAAACCCAGCTGATGTGTGTTCTACAGAAGCAAAAATTCCTAAAACACACAGTACAGTGAGCTTTTTTACTATTACTGTTACATTATTTCCAAACCAACCTCAGGAGTTTTTAGAGTTCAATCCATGATTTTTTAAATATATTTTAAGGACAGTGAAACAAAATAGCAGTTTCTGTGGTTATTACTTGGTTTATAAAACATACCAAAAATTAGGCAATTTTTTTTGATACAGGCTGGTTCATGCTTCCTTCTTTTCTACCAATCTTCCAGCAGATCCCTGTCTCATTACATGTCTGCCTGAGACTCAAAAAAGCATCACGTGCTGTCATAGGATCATAGAATAGTTTGGGTTGGAAGAGACCTTTAAAGGTCATCTAGTCCAACTGCTCCTTGCAATAAGCAGGGTCGTCTTTAATTAGATCAGTTTGCTCAGAAACACATCCAGTCTAGCCTTAAATGCCTCCAGGGATGGTGTATCCACCACCTCTCTGAGCGATCTGTTCCAGTGTTTCACCACCCTCATAGTATAAAACATCCCCCTTATATTCTGTCTAACTTTACGCTCTTTCAGTTTTAAAATTATCCCTTGTCTAGTCACAGCATGACATGCTAAAATGTAGAGCATGACTGAGATTAACTCCTCATATTCCAGTATCACAGGTACACTGTTCTGCACACCTTTACATCTACCAAACCTCCCTACTGCTTCTTCTTCTTCCTTTTGCTTCATTAAGAATGAGTACTTGGAGTCCCACTCCATTCTATACTAGACTACTATGCAGCAGATTATTTATGTATCCCTCTTATATCCTCTACAACAGGAATATACATGTGTGTGTGTCTTCACATGTGTTGCATGTGTAAACTGGTGGCATTTAAAAACAAAACTGCTTTTCTGTGTTAGCATTGACAACAGTACTTGTCATGAGTGACAGAAAAATTAATATATAACATGGTAGCTATGGAATAGACAAAAATTCTCTTTCTTATTAAGTCATAGGGTTCTTACTAAGATTTATTATTTCATAAGATGTAGCAAGAAAAGAAAGTGCAGTTGACTACTTTCAGTAATAAATATTCAATTCAGTCAACAGAAATGATGCCAGAGAAAGTCAAGGAGCAATGAATTAAACAACTATAAAAAACATGTTTGGAAGACAAAGAATGAAGGGCTGCTTTCAAATTTTGCATTAAAAAGAACTAGAGTGCCAAGAGTTTTCAAGGTAGATTGCTTCAACTTTTCCTCAGAAGAACTGTATTTATTGTTGTGTCAAACTACTGAAGCAGGAAAGAAGTAATAGCTCTAAACAGGCTTTTATTGCCACAGACTTCACGCCTCTTATTTTGTATTGAACATTAAAGGGGATATGAAAGAAAAGAGAATAAACAACTAGCTCTTTTTAAACTTCCAATTATCCCTATTTATTAGAATAATAATGGCACAGTACTGCTCCAGAGGATTTGTCTGCACTCACCCATGAGGACTGTACCAGTAAGCAGCCAATAAGCAAACTGTACAAATATACAGCTATTTAGCTCAAAAAGCCTGGTAACTTTCTGGCCCTCTGTCTAAGCAGATACATAAGGTATTGATGCCTTGAACCTGAACAAAATGTTCTATTTTATGGAAGTAATTAATAAGCTCCCAAATCAAATGAGAACTTGGGAAAAACAATAATAAAAAATAATAAAAAAGACTTAAAAGGAAGCCCAACATAGTCTGGTGGAATTTAGGGCTTATAAAACTGCAGGGATCATGGAAGCACATTCTGGCTTTCTTTCCCAACACAATAGAGATTGAAAAGAATAAATTTCACCTCCTGTCAATCAAACTCATAAAACCTTTTTTCCAGATTTTTGATATAAAAAATACACTATTAAATATTTTTTAAACTTCCTTTGGTAGATTTTTATCCAGAGGCCAGCTCTCTCATTTATTCCTAGAAATTTAGCAAGAAAACAGCTCCTCACTGGGAGTTAACAACTTCCTATTATTTTCAGAAACAGTAGTTCACATTCTAGCATTTCATTAATTTTTTACCTAAAGCTTGAATAGCGGCTTCTGTAATTCAAACATCTCTGGTGATTCCCTGATTACTTAGTAGCCTGGCAGATAATTTGGCTGAAATGACAGTTTCCTTTACTCATATAGTCTTTTTTGTTTGATTTAAAAGAACATTTTTGATGAGGATGATAGCCTGAACTTCAAATATTTTGAGGAAAATAGACAAAGAAAATAAGGGAAGGGGAGAATTTCAGAGAATGGAGATTCACCACTGCCAGTCACTATCTGCAAGAGAAGTAGCCGTGGTCATTGAAATACTTCTTCCAAGCTCCCTAAGCCTTCTGGATCTTTCAACTTAGCTGTCTCCATTACTAATGTGCAGAGAAATAGCATACAAATATCTACCAGGATGATCCTCCTTTGATAGGCAACTAGGTCAAGGAGAAGATTTATGTACTTCATTAACAGGTGTTGCATAGGGAACAGCTCTACAAAAACATCATAACCACACAAAAACAAAAGATTGCAATACCTGAACTCTGTTCATCTGCTTGAAATAAGGACTAGTTTCAAAACATGGCAGCTAGTGAAATAAAAGTAAGTCAATTTAAGAAAAAAAGGAAAGGAAAAATAGGGGAGGTTGATTCCATTCTTCCATTTACTGCTCATTACTGAGCTGAATCCACACGTGTTTCAGCAGCAGTGCCCTAAGTTGCATTCAGTATTTAAAGGGCATGGCAACATGTATATACACTTGTTTCTAATTTTCCAAACTGTACTACTCAGTACTGGATAGATTTGCTCATTCAAGGCAGTAGAAAGCCAAAGAAAGATTTAGAAGTGCTTTTAGCGTTGTCTGCAAATTCTACTATGAAATGCTACTGAGTTAGATTACTTAAATCATGAATGGTTACAGGAAAATGAAACCTTTTTCAGTGAAATATTAGTATAAAGCCATAGCCACATAAAATATAGCCCAAGGGAAAGGCTTCTGAGACTGCAGTATAACCTCCACAGATAAAGAGCAATGAAATCATTCTACAACCTAGGTGACTTTTTTAACTTGAAAATATAGCAATGCTTGGGACAAATATATTTTAGTGAAATATGAACATATATTTCTCTGACAATCTTATCCTTATTTCTTTTCTTTCCCTCTACCCTCACAGCCCCTTTCACATCCTGGAATCCCTTAAAGTGTTTCTGTGCATTCCAGGCCCCCATAGGTACGCAAACAAGCCTTTTCACAAGAACTTACCAACAAAAGTAATGATAAGAGCTACATTGCACAAATCCATCTCAGGCAACTTGTAAGTACTAGGTTACTGCAAACCTCTCCAAACTATCCTAGCTATAAGTCATTGCTGAAAGCAACAAAGACTTGACGCTCTAAGTCATAACTTCATTCTTGATGGGGAAGCATCAACTCTTAATCACAGACTAAATTATTCCAAGTCAATGAGTGTAAAAGCACATAAAAATAGTGTGCAATAAGACAAACAAATGCTAATAAAGAATTAAACCTTTCATTTATCTTCCTCAATTTTTTCATCTACAACAGGGGAAAACTACGATGACATACTTCATAGTCTTCATACTTCATATTTGAAAAGTTTGAGTTGAAACACTGGATAAATGTAAAGGAATTTTTATATCAACTACAAACATACACATACTTTTATACATAGGCATATATAAAAGTGGGAAGACTGAAGGTATTTTTGTAACCTTTATGACTGGCAACATCTTTATACAGGAAGCAATTTAAGATAAAATAAAGTTTATTAAAAACAAAACAGATTTTTCTTCAAGACTAATAGTTTGGTCTACAAAATTCAGAACATCTTCAGGGGAAATTACACACATATGTATACTTAAATGGATAGCCATTCTTTTTGGCAAATGATCGCTAACAGACATACTGTGCAATATAACGGGATTGTATTTCTGAAAATACGTGACTCTCTTACATGTTTCTCAGCAGCTTACAACTCTTGTATGTTATTGATGGATGTCAGCAATAAAAGATTATGAGGAACTCTTATGCTGTTACAGGGACAGCCAAAAAGTTTTAAACATAGAATTCTGGGGTTAAAGCTCACAAACAGAATGGACACTTCCATGCCATGCTCATTAATAATATTACTGGCAGCACACAAAACACTCAGCATTTTCTATTTTTTCTTCTTTCTCTCAGACAAACTTGACTCATACTTACAGGAAAGAATAGCACATCATTACAGCTTCTCATGCCAGCATCAATTTGATATAAAGAACCTGAAGCATTTCTGCTAACTTACATGATTGCTTACTTGTAAGGTTGCTTAAAGTCAAATCTCAATTGACAAAAGTGACACTTTATGAAAGAAAATACAGATTTTGAAGTTTCTATCTGACAGCCCGATATCCAAATTGTCCAGGTTTTCTCTAGTTAGCAGGACTTCCAAGCTTCCTACACGGAAAGTCACCAGGGCTCTGGACTGATAATGAGTGTTCAAGGAAACTAATTTTCTGAAAACCTTGTGAAAGACTAAGGATATCACAGCATTATCATTAAGTCACTGCAAGTTTGATGAACTATATATTTTTTTAACTTCATTTAATCTTTATTTTTTTTAAACTAGTGAATCTGCTGGGCTATGCAACAAATTGAACTGGAATTTGAAGCTGAAATACAGTGTAAAGATCAGTCAAAACAAGAAGCCAGTAAGAGTTTAATATCAAATTAAAAACATGTGCAGCAGGATAGTAAAATCTAGATAATATTCCTGAACACAATGCACTTCTTTGCTTTGACATAATTCCTAATAAAACACAGAACACACTAGAATATTTCTGCCATCTGTGGAATAGGATAAAGAAAATGGTAAGGTCATTTGATAAATTATTGAGGAATACAAGAAGTATTTCAAAGTTCTTAATTATATTTTGACAACTCTTTGTACATCTCAAAATGGAACTACAGTACTAGGCTTGCCATTGCTTTTTTGTACTCATATGTACTCTGTTAAGCTAAGCAATGTTATGCCAAATTAAGGCTTACAAGTAATTTTTGCTTCACAGTTCCTCACTTGCTGTTAGAAGATCTATGTCCCAGTGACAGCTGCAAATTCTAGATGAAAAGGTGGAATGCTAATGTGTGATTCCCCATAACATTTATGCTAGCATATGTAACGAGTGAATCAGACCTTCATGTTTATTTTATTAAAAGGAAACCAATTCTTTTTAGAAATTAATGATACCAACACAAAAAAAATGTTGGTAATACGCTACAAATAGAAAGCTGTCCTTCATGTTTTCTTCTAGAGTTTTATATATTAGTTGTTTTATATATTGGGGGGAGGGGGATGTTTATCCTAGGACTTGGGTTTTCTGAGTAACAGTACCTAAAATGGTCACTATGTGAACTATGAAATGAGGAGATCAACTTCCGAAAGTTTTGGGCCAAAAAAACTGTTCCAAGAACCCCTCTTCCAAGCTTTCTCCATCTGTTGCACACAGCTATTCTGGAGGGAGATCTTCAGATTTAGTAACAGCTGCTTCCATACTGGGATTTATTTCACAAGAGCATCCAGAGCTGACATTACCTTGCATGAAGAGCGTTTTCCACAGAATTCTATACAATAAATATTCTTATTTTTGTGTTTGTAGAAAATCAAAACCTACAATGATTTGATAATTGTTAACAGATTTTAAACCTGATAATTTTCTGTATCAGATAATATGATCAGAAATAAATTCTCAGTTTCAGGAAATGCTGCGGGACATTTAAACATTTTACTATTTCAGCACAAGATTCCCAGTGATAGCTACTGAAACTGTAACTCAAAAGCATGCCTATCAGAGTAGGTAAAAGAACACAGTAGCACAGCTTGGGTAGGAGCTTGCCCTTTGCTTTGAGTGTCTGACGTTAGATGAACAGAGTTCTAACAAGTTTGATTATCCCCAACTAAGTTCACTTAGCAGGGTACTGTAGGGAAGTCATTAATCTGCCATTAGCAGCTCCTTCTGAAATCATGGCAAAAGGATAGGAAAAGACAAGTAGAAAAATTTGCTGGAAGCAGAGCACAATATCCCATGATACAAGAATTTTGCTTGTTGATGCCTAGAACTTACTTCCCTCAGCCTTTTAAAATTTTGTCTGGTGCTTTCTTAGTCTTGGTACAATTTGCTCTTAATTCTCCAATTCTGTGTTCTCTTCTTCACAAAGCAAAGAATCCTCTAATAGCAGCTGCTTAACAAAAAAAGCATTTAATGTTCACAGCTATCCTGGTTTACACATGTACATATGTCTACCAAGAGAAACTGAATTGTTTTAAGTTTTAAAAGTCCTTATTGTTGTTGTCACCGGTTCCTTTTAACAAAATTAACTTCTGCTTTATTGCATACAAAGCTGAGAAAGCAACATACTTTAAAACAAATATATTAACTCCTCCTGGAAAGATACATTTCTGGCATCTTTTGTGTCATAGACATTTATGTATCAGACATTAAACAAAAAATTTCAAGCTTGATTTCTCCTCCTACATTCTCCGATGTGGCTCAGTTTGGCAACTAACATAGAATGAAAAGCTATAATGATGGCATTTGTCTCCTCATGTTCACAAGTCAGTATGGGCTGAGTGTTTCCTAAAAAGGTTGCACAATTTCAATAGTGTTCAGGATTTCTATTACAGCTTTAGAAAGGAAAATGGTAAAGCTCTGGCTGTTAATACATATGAAACTTAGTATGAGCTTGTTTATTTATGTGATGCCCTTAGTTAAGATTAATTTCTAATCTTCGGTTTAAAAGTAAATTGTTACTAGCAGCAATGGGATCAAGTATTTGGTACTGGCACAGATGCAAGTAAGAAACAGACTTTTACATACTGTATTTGGCTGTCTTCCTATATCTACCTGGCCATTAGATGAGACTAACTGTAAAAGACACTACATTAATTTATTTCTACTGCTATATAGAAATATACAGGCTAAGCCTAATCTTACTTTTATTTACACAGGTATAATACTTATTTTGGAATTGATGACAGGAGGAAGTAATAGCCTGATGGCATCTTGAAAAAGTGTGTACACACACAAATACAAAAACCAAAGATAGCATCACTTCAAATTTGTCTATTAAAGAAAAATTTGAGTTGCTGTACCTGTTTTTTCTTAGCAAACTATTAAAGTTTGATAGCAAAATTTGAACTGCAATTCATAACTCAAAAGCAGACTAGCATGTGTACACTGAAATGAGTCATACAATCCTTCAGCAAGATCAGAAGCTTACTCAGGAGCTTAAGGTACCAGCTGCTAGAAGGAGAAACAACCCACAACGTCATTCTTTAAAGCATGAACAGCTGGTGGTCTGTATACAACTACTGTGTATCTCAAGATGATAAACTATTTCTCCAGCCTTATGCTGATTCTGTCCTTCGTAAGCATACTTCTTGCCTTCTCTACATAAGCAGAGAGGCAATCCTAAAGGCAAACTGTTAGGAACAAGGAGCATTGAGCTTAGCCTGCATTCAGGGAGATCAGAACAGAAGAAGCATGTCCAACTTTGACGATCTGTTAGGTAGAGACCACTTTGCAGTGTTAGTCAATAGGACATATTATGTACCTTGCCCATAGTTTAAATAGCCATCAAAACGCACACATGATCACTTGACCTTATCAACTGTCCCTGTAATGAACAGCATGTGCTGAGAGGAATATTAAACAGATCTTGGAATGCAGCTGCCTATCCAAACTGCCAAAACTGAAAGGGAAATTCATCAGGATTTAAAATGCATTTTGTTTAGACAACGCCTTCCCATTCATCCTGCTGCTAGATACTCAGCTCTTTTGTGAGGCCTAGGATTCCCCCTACTATCACACCATTCTGTAGGAAGTGATAAGTCTTTTATGTACACTACTGCCATCTAAACCTGCTCAAACTATGCCCTATGTCCTGCCGACTGTTTTCCTCAATCCTTGACAAAAACCAGAAAACTAAGTTTTAAAATAGTTCCCACCAGAGCCAGTAGCAGCCTGTATAACCATGAATCAGAATCTCTGCCATCCAAAAGTAAAAATACTCCAGTCACCCTGAAGTTCAATGGTGAAAAAGACACACACATGTATTTGTCATCAGAATTGCTATAGTAAACCTTTATCATGCACACAACTCTAGAACACTTCAGACTGAAAAAGCATCATTTCCACAGACATATCACAGACACAAAACCAAGAATCTCATTAAAACAAGTATCAATCATTAGTATTTTGTCAATTTCTAATGCAGATTTGAATGGTTGCCAAAGAGAAGGGAGAAACATCTGTGGGGATGCTGTGTCTCAAAGTCCCACATTGAGTGATCATGTACGCTGCCATAAAAGAGAAAAAGTATGTTACATCAGAGACAGACCAGGGAGCAGATATTGCCACAAAGAAGAAAACAGTTGGCTGGCTGAGACAAAGTCACACCAAAAAACCACCCAGCCTCCATTTATAGTTGTTAGCAGTTTTAGTTCAGCAGGATTTTGTAAAGGATCATTTTATCTTCCTTCACCATAATACTAACTGCGCTGTTTTCTAATGTTTTTATGAGTTCTACTTCTAATTTAAAAATAATAAGCTTTTTCTCTATAACCCAGATAGTACATTCCACATAGAATTTACTTTAGACTAGAAGTTACAGTCTGTTCTTTGACAAACATGAATATATCCATTATTTTTTTTAAACAGGAGATATATGGGCAGGATCGGTTGTATAGATCTATTGGCAAAGTAAACCTTTGTAGTTCAAGTTAATCACTCTTCGAGGTCACTCAAAATGCAATATTTAAGTTTCTGCAAAAATACTAAGACTTTCATTACTCGCTTTTCTATAAAGGAACTCAGTTTACTGGTATTTAAAATAGCTTTCTTTCTAAGGGACAAGTAAAATCATAAGAAAGTACTTTATTTTTTTAAAGGTTTTTCTAGAAATTTAGCTATTGATTGTGATCTTTACCTTTCAGACATACAACAGAACCATGAGATTTTTCCAAAGAAAAAAACTCGTGGATTGTAATGAAGCTCGTTTTTACTTGAAACAAGAAAATATAAAGCAAAATTATCTTTTGTGGTATATTTTTGAAGAAAAGCATTAAAAAATTAAAGATAAAAAGATAGGAGGTGTTACTGATCTGTTATAAATTTATATTTGTACCCCGTAATTATGTATGCATTGGGTGAATTACTTTTTGAAAACCATAGCAAAAAAAGAATAGGTGTTAATAAAACACTAAGTATAAAAAGCATTAGAATTTATCTTTGATCTCACTTTGGACTTACATAGCTATGACATCAAAAACTTTCTAAGTGCTTCTTTTGTCAGCATAGCAATTCTGATCTTTGAAACCAGGAAGCCTTTACTCACTAACCAAACCGAGCAATATCTCATTTTGGATTTCACATGGACACAGTTGAGACTGGAAAAATTACTAACAATCCCATGTGGCTGAAATTCTTTTGGGTTTTCTTTTTAAGTGAGAAACTGAGGGGGGTTTACTTATTTTATCTGGATGTGAACACCTTTGGGTTTCTATTGGCACTTTAAAAATAATTTTTAATAGTCTCAAGATTTTTCAACCACACCTTTCAACATTTTAAAAGTGCCATCTCATAAAGTAACTGGATCTGGGCTTCAGAGGAACCACATCTAAATGTACAGCCTGAGTGTAGTTGCCTAAGACATGTAGATATCAACAGGCTAGAAGGCAACTCAGCAGAATAGTTATTTGATTCAGTAGTTGCCTATAATCAAAATCTGGAATTAAGAGGCACAAATGTGTACAACTAATGTCATGTGAGAGGTTCCCTAGGTATCCAAAACAGCTGCCCATGACTGACAGCTACAACAACAATCCAACACAGACTCTCCCTTGTACATACAACAATCAGAAGCTAGGCTGAAGACTCTGGATCACCTCATGCAGCAATAAACACCAGTATGAAGGCAATGTAATGGAGCCCTAGGAATTTAGAATGAACTGAAGAGGTCTCTAGGTGCGCTGAGTATTGACTCAGCCTTCACTGGCTGCAAGGAGTGCTAAGACACCTCACATGTCAACACCTACACACAAGCTCCTTGGCTGAGACATCTTGATCTAAAGCTGAATCCTACACTGTTTCATGCTGTTATGACTTCCTCATCAGTGCCCTTGCATGTATTATTCAGGGCTCAACTAGCCAGTCAAAATGACTGAGTACATATTTATCTTCCTGCCACAGTAACAGCATCTTGAGCTGAAAAGGAGGAAAAGCCAGTATTAAAAAATATGATAAGTGATACTCAAAAGAATGCCAATGACACAGAGATGAGCATTTCCACTAGGTAAAACTACTAAAGTTAAGGTGTAAGAATTCTCATCTAAGTCTTGTGGGTCCTAGTACCTGTTTTCTGTATAATCATTTGGGACACAGAGAAGTTAATGAAAGGGGGTATAATGAGTTTGAGAGTTTTTCCTGTGGTTTGCACCACATTTTTCTTGCAATCATGACCAGATGTCTCTATTTTTCTGCCCTTGAAACAGCACTGAGTGCTGCCATCTCCATGTGGTTCTTTGCCTACAGCTACCTCAGAGCATTTCATGTAGAGATATAAGCTCCAAGGACTGAGAAGCTGTTTACAAGCATTAAACAAGAGACACCCCAAGCAACTGAAATGTGGGGGCCTAAACCCAGAGGGAAAAGACATGGGTGGCAGCACAAGTCAACATCAACTAGAGGGCAGCCCACAGGTTCAAGTAACAGCCTTGGATCCTCAACAGATCTCATTCAGAGCAAGAGTGCCACACAGAATTACAATCTCCTCATTGACTGCCAGCAGCACAGAGCCTGAAGAACTCTGTATAAGCCACACATTGAGCGCTTACTGTGAAACATAAGCATTATGGGGGATGGACATTTCCAATATCATACTGCCTACCTATGTAACACTATTAACTGGAGGCTGGCACTGGAGGGTACTAGGCAATCAAACTGAGTGGGATGAGAGTTTGTAATACAAACTGTCTTTCAGCAGAAAATTACAATCAAAAACAAACAAACAACCCCCCCCCACACACACACACACACAAAAAGCTTGCTTCCCATAGAGAAAATCCTAACTTAAAAAATTATCAGTCAATAAGGCTGTAAAGCTTTGACTTGCAAATATGATTTTAAAATACAAAAGGCACTGACAAAAATCCTGTTTCAGGCAACATACTTGTGCTAGGACAGTACTACAGACCAGAGTTACCAGAGTTTAATTCTCATAATGCATCCTGAATATACAAAAAAGTAGAGTTTTTTAACTGATTTAACTAAGTTTGGCTTTGGTATTGGCTTTTATTTCTTTTTCCCATTTTTCTTCCACATTCCTACACCGCTCTTTGACTCGAAAACTTTGTGTGTAACTTTTGCTATACCTACTCTTTTCTTTCTGCTGGTCTAAAACTGGAGTTAGATCCCTAGATTTCCACATCTTCAATTCCAGCTCACAAGACAAAGTTCTACTATTCTTAAATAAAGCAGAACGAATTCAAAGCAGTATATACAGTTAATCAAAAGAGCAAGCAGTTCAATATTTAAAATAACTAAGGGCTGCCTGGATTATAACAACTTTATTAGCATGTGATTAACAAGCAGTTGAAGTATTACATTTGCTACACATTTGCTAAGTTATTTTATCTTGCTTTAAAGTTAGGTGGCAAAGTTTCAAGCCATAGTTAAGAGATTTTCTTTATTCACAGTATTACGTTGTTAACCCCACCATCTGGTCAAACAGCTGAGGGAACTGAGACAACCCTAGGGGGAGGCCAATGTTTCTTTCTTGGGAAATATTTGCCTTACTGAATTATGCAATGGTTTCTAGCTCATTACAGTAGGTTTTAAATAAATCCATTAAAATACTTTGTAGACAACCTGAGTTTAGTGGGCTCTGTATTTAGCTTTAACTTTGTAGGAAAATAAGATGGCACTTACTTGAGGACCAGGTTGACCCTGAAAAACAAGAAAAAGATAAGGTTATGAAAAATTATGACAAGGATTAACTCCTTAAATAGTAGCAAATAGTTACAGTACTCTCTAATAAGGAGATAACAAAATAATCCAATAACTGTACTGAAGTCAGACTGTTAAATCTATGCTGACTCTTAAATCTATATTGACTCCTAAATCTATATTGAATTTGAAGTTTTAATTCAATCTGATGAACTTTCTTGCAACTAAGTAATTCCAGAATTAAATTAACACATCATTGAACTTGCATTTGAGAAACTTAATTCTTTAGATTATAGACCAATTATGAAAGACCTAATTTATTAATTTTCAAGTAAGAAAGGATCCACAGATACTGAGCTGATTTAGAAGAAACCTGGTCTAGTGGGAGGTGCACCCTTCCTGTGGGGGTTGGAACTAGAAGGGTGATGAGGCACTGGAATGAGTTGCCCAGGGAAGTTGTGAATGCTCCATCCCTGGCGGTGTTCAAGGCCAGGTTGGACATAGCCTTGGGTGATATGGTTTAGTGGGAGATGTCCCTGGCCATGGCAGGGGGATTGGAACTAGATCATCTTAAGGTCCTTTCCAACCCTAACTATTCTATGATTCTATGATTTTATGATTCTATGATTCTATGATTCTATGATACTATGATCTTAACGTCCTTTCCAAAACTAACCATTCTATGTTTCAACATCTCCATGTTTCAAGGAGATGCTAATTGCTGTCTATCAAATGACCAAACTCTAAAAAGTGAAGGAACATATTGCTGGTCAAAAAATAGTCTTTTTATTCTTGCTGCAAGCACCACAGTTTCAAGCAAGTATTACACCAATATTTAAGCCAGCAAGTCAGAAGTAGATGAAACCTTATCAGTCACCTCAAGAGTTAGCTGATACATTTCCTCCCCTTAATCTACTAACTTCAGCTTTGGTCTACCCTGGACAAATGGAGAAGCACCCTTTGCACACTAAAGAGTTGCATTTATCTCTTGTCATTGCAAGTCCTTACAGGGCAGATTTCCTATGACTGAGGTCCCTAGTCTAGGAAAGCCAGTGAATGTCATCACTTATTCTAGCCATCTCATTATAATTTATTTGCATAAAGCAGATAAAAAAAACAAGCTGTGTAACAAAGCGGTATGAAAGCTGTGACTATGGACTACAATCACCCAGACAATCAGCTGTACAGGCCATTATAAAACAGATCCAAATATTTGCACATTTCTCTCTATAAAGAGAGAATTTCTTAAAACTCCTAGGGCAAGCTTGCCTTCCAGTGTTTTATGACACCAATAATATTTTAGCTGAAGTGAAACTACATTTCCTTTTGTTGAAAGAAACTGAGCATGGAGACTCATTAGAAGTCTCATAAAACCTTGTCAATTTAGCTAGAAGGTACTGATACACGGAGTTGAAACTTCCCATCTGAACATCAGGAAACACTTTTTTACTGTGAGGGTTGCCCATCACTAGTACAGGTTGCCCAGGGACGCAACCTTGGAAATATTCAAAACCTTTCTGAACATGATCCTGGGCAACCTGCCATAGATTGCTCTGCTTAAGTAGAGAGGGTAGACCAAATGACCTCCAGAGGTCTCTTCCAACTTCAACGATTCTGTAATTCTGTGTGTTTTTAAAGAACGGGGTGCAGGCATCTGAAGATAAATGCTTTTTTAGCAACTTATAAGATTTTTTGTACTTAACTAAAACCCAGGAAAACGTGTTTTAGTTCACATGAAAACTTTAAAGAGTTTTTTTTAATATAAGAAATATTAGAAGTTTCTTTACAGAGAAATCATAGTAAAATAAGGATTAATTTAAGGATTTATTGTGGCTACCTAATCCTTACACTGAAGGCAGCCTAAAAGCATTCCTTGTTGAGGAGCTGCAGTTTTGTACTAGTTCCTTACAACAACATTGCGCTATAGAGATTTGCAAACAAAAATAAGTACTGGCTGCCGTTTGCCAGTTCTAATATGGTTTTCAAGATTGGTCTATTCTATGAAGCTGCACATCACACTGGGTTAATGAATACAGCTGGATGTTGGTATATGCGCAGAAATCCGTCTTTACCTCAGTCTTTCCATCCCAGCAGGTTTTAAGATATTATATGCTATATCAGATCCTAAAATCCTCAGAATTGCTTACTTATGCAGGACTAGGCAGCCTGTACAATAGATGCATATAAATTAACTAAACTGAGACCTATGTATAAAAACTTTTATAGACAAACTCACTATACATGTCTCACAAATATATCTAAAGTTGCAATATTGACCAAACCATTAAAAAAGTCTCTAAAACATAGATTAAAAAAAACCAAAACCCAACAAAAAACAACTTGAAGTATGAAATTACCAAAATGCTTCAACAAAATGTTGATTTAAAGAAGCGGAAAGCATATAAACAGAGTCCATATATATTTAAAGAAAAAGATTTGAAAATGGCACTTTTATTCTTTAACCTAATTTAGATGTATAGGCTACTAAGTGTCCATGTGGTATATGCTATTTGTGTGATATAAGGGAAGTGCACACATAACACAAACATAGCTTAAATTGAATGTCAGAGATGGAATCATGTTCCCATGAAAGTATTTTCTACTTTGTCTCAACAGCATTACCAGTTTGCCTTTCTGTTATTGTGCATTTATAATTACTTTTTTATCATATCTTCAATTCAGAGAGAGGAAAGCTATAAACTGAAATTTTATAGGACAATTGTTTTTCATTGTGACACAGAACTCTGTAAAATAATTGTGAATGTAATAGTTGCATTACTCTTAGTTAACATTCACTATCAACAGTGCAATCATCCTGCACTTAACCGCAAATGTAGATGCTGAATACAAAAGTAGCCATAGCAGGAATTTTTTATCCTGTTGGCTATGAGCTTCCTTGAGAAGGAACTTTGCATTAGCAAAAGTAATTATTTCCTGGTTGTTTTTTTTCAGTTCTTTCTAATCCTTCAATATTTTTGTATGCTCTTAGATGCTCCTTGCCTGACTAGCTACTGCAGTTACAGTATAATTTTCCCTTCTCACTAATGATCCAGTAAGTGACACTAATCAGAGGATGCAGTACGCACTATTTTATGAAACTCTTCTGCTCTGCTTACAAAGGTACAGGTAGAAAAAGGCATCACAATATTGTTTTTTTTTTTTTATAATAAAGCTCTGAGAATGACTCCTGTGTTCATTAAAAAAACACTCTAACATAAATACAATCCGACATTGCAACTCATTTGAGCAAGAGCAACCTCAATTAATATACCCGTGCTCCCAAAAGGGCTCCAGGATGGCTGAAATCACACTGGTTTATTCTTGTACAAATTGTTTCTATTGCATGCTCCTTGTGGATTAAAATGCTTTAGCTAGAAGTATTTCTCTAAGTTTTAGATAACAAACAGGGTGAAAATACTCTTCACAACTGAAAAGTCAGTATTACTCTGATTTTTTTCTAATAAATATCTCTTTATTCATGTGTTATAAACTGTAAAATTGATTCATTGATTGTAGCTACCGACTACTGTTCCTTGCATGCATGTACAGATCAGTCCCAGTAACAGTAACTAATCAGGTGTGCTTTAGTGTATGCTGCTTTGAACCTCTGGGTCACTGCTCATGCACTTGATTATCTATTACTGCTTGCTGCTTATTTATTCATTTTTTTAAAATCTGAATTACTACAATGGGAATAGCTGCATAGTATGTCATGGTTTCAGCAAAATCTTAAGACCAATTTTCCCTTTTATATTCTTGTTTCCTGATTAATGCATTATTTTGAAGGAGAGAAAGGGATCAAGGTTGGCAGCCTATTCTAATTACCATGATCGAAGGTCTGCTGTGGTTGACAGTTAATGCCTTTCTAATAATTTAATCTAATATTGCCTGCTACTATGTAAATGACACTAAAAGAAAAAGAAAAGATGTATGGTGTAACCAGGTCTACTTGAAGTCAACAGGTAAGCTATCGATCTGCTAAAAGAGGAGACTAAAGAAAAAGCTTATTGATTGGAGGCTGCAAACATTGCAGAAAAAGTTACTCAGCAGTGGAAAGATACCTCAAAGAGCACAAGAAAAAGTCTTAAGAGAAGAAAATGGAACCTCACACTGAAAGTTAACAAGCTGAGTGTACAAAGGAAATGAGGCTTGTAGTAGATGAAAGGACAGAAAAGGTGTTTTGAGGGTGTCAGAGAAACGACCTGTCCTGGAAAAGGAGAAAGAGCAAGGAGGCAAAAAATAATGGTATGAGAAAGCACAGAAACTGGATTTTCACATCTTTCATCTTTAAAGAGCTGGGAACATAAACTTCCAGGCTCACAGACCCAAATATATAGATATACAAATAAATACACAAATGAATTCACAAAGACACTGTATGAAATTAAAGGTTATTTCTACCTTAATTCAAGTAGCATCTCCCCAGACAGTATCCAGGATCATACATGAATGCATTTAAAATGAGATATGAGGCTGTTCGTATCTAATCAGCCAACAAAATCAAGACAGAGAAATTAAGACACAAAAATTAAAAAAAAAGGAAACCATCAAGAGTCACAGATGCATGGTCAGAAATAATATCCTGCTCTTTGAAAGGTACCAGGAAACTACCCTTGTAGAATATTCTCTGGACAGAGCGCCCGAGCAAGAATATCTGTCTTCCAATTTAATCTAGGCAGAAAATGAGGAGAAACAGAAATAACATGGCTGACTTCTATTTCCTTGGATAGACACAAAAGACTGAAGTGGCTCTTCAGCACCCTGATAAAAATCTACGCCCCTGAGGTGAAAATAAGTTATGCCAAAGGAATCCAATATGTAATTAATATACATTCTAGCATGAGTAATTAAGAAAGCAAACAGGGAAAATGTGCAAGACCTAAATTACACTGGTTTTGAACAAATCACCTACCAGCTTTCCATCCATACCAATCGGACCCTGGGATAATCAAAAGTCAAAACAAAATGGAACAGTTAAGTCAGAGGAACACTGAAGACGAGGAAAAAAATACAGACTTGGAGAATACTATGGTCTTTAGAAAATGAATAACTATTTCAACAGGTAAATGCAGTGCCTTAAAGACATTTTGAGAATGAAGGCACAGAAAACAAACAACAAAAGAAGCAGACCAAGGACAGAATTAACAAAAACAGTATGGTGGAAAGTAGCCAGGCAATAGCTGCTGTTTAACAAGACATGTTCAACATGCAATGAAGGAACTGTTAATTTGGCAAATCACAGTGGCACAACATAATAAATCACATGAAATAATGCATCTGGCTTGTGGATTTTTCTTTAAATAACTGAGAAAATGGAATAAGCAGCCCATTTACTGAATGCTTGTATCACATTGTTGCAAGATGATAAAAACAAACACTTAAAATCTCATAACTAATCTGTGTTAAACTAACATTACAATAATTATGGTTGATAAGAAACTTCACCTTTCTCACTGAGGCTCTAAATATGTCTGGCTATGCTTTGGCCAAGAAGTCTTATGCCTCATCCTGGTTCTTTTTTTTATTCTCTTGGGAAATATGGATACAAGTTACTTGCTTCCTTCAGAGTTCAGTTATATGGATGCACATTCTAGAAAGGATTTAATGTGGATGTATGTCCAGTGTTATAAGTCAGTAACTGATTCTGCATCAACTGCAAGTTTAAGTGGTCAGGGGAGAGAGAAGGAGGTTAGAGAAAGCTAGATAAATTTTAAATTTAATGTTTAATTGCTATGTCTTCTGACAAATGAACAGTAAAGTTGCCTTTCACTGACAATGGAATAATAGCAGGCAGAGAAATTGGTTTTGCCATTAAATTCCTCTTTTTGGCTGAAACTGAGAGGTCTCAGGTCTTTGCCCCATGCAAAAGGGACACTAGTTTATGCTTACCGGAGAGAAGTTTTCTCTTACATGTCACTGTTGCCAGACTTTTGCCCTGGAACTTCACAGACACTCTCTCAAGACTGCCTTCCTGAAGAATATGGCCCCTTAGGACTGGCTGCTCATGCTGCTTGGTTTCGATTACTGTTGCTGAGAAGACAGCACATGACATATGTGCTGATTTTATGTCAATCTATCTAATCTCTCTTGCTTTTTGCCCCTTTCTCAGCACTACTTTGGCTTGCAAGAAAAATTCAAAGTGAAAGTTTAGTCTAAATGAGGTCTGCAAGGGTTCTGCTGATCCCTTCAGTGCATATTCCTGCCTTCTGCACTAATAGGCACTGTAGCTATATGAATGAATCAGTTCAACCTGCTATTGAGAAAGTACTAAACACTCTGAGAATGCCAATTTAGTGAGTTCCCTAGCTATCAGTCATCTCCCAGCCTAGCTTTTCCAAAGTTTCCAGACAAATTTAGTACAGAAGAAGACATCAGTTTGGATGTACTTATTATGCAATTCATAATTTTTGGTTACATTCCTGGCTTTCTAAGAAGCTTTTGAACTACCTTGTCAGATCAAATAAGTTACTGTGTATAGGAAGCCCTGAAGGAGTAAACCCCCTTAACTCCTTTTTCCTTACAGTCACATCATGAGTAGATGACATGCTGTGAGTGTAAAGTGGGTCACCAGCATCTTCATTATCTGCATGACCACTACCTTTCTATGTGTTGATATCCTGAGAAAGACTGTGACTGTTGGTATGACCTGCAATATCTTTCAAAAGTTACCACTGAACAGTTCTTCCCTAGTATCTAATTGAAAAAGCAACACTTTACAGTGCATTAACACGTCAGCTTTTGTTATTATGCTTCTTCAGTACCTCTTGGTCACACAAGTGCAGCACACATACATCACTTACTAATTTTCTCATAGGTATTTAACAAATTTCTGATTATAGTACTATGCAACTCAAAAATCAGGCTGCAAATTGTTAGATTTTCTAAATTTTTCTGGCACTATACTACAGGTTAGTTAAATAGTTATATTAACACACAGTCCGCTGCAGATGCAAAAATGGAGGCAGAGATGAACCTGGCTATGAATATGTCTACTTCTAGAAAGCAAACTCCAGATATTAACAGATAAATCACTTGACAGTAAGGTCATTGTATGTATATGAAGTTCCCCAGTGGGCTGTGGGCCAGCAGTTAAGTTTAACTGATCAATCTGCTGCAAGCTTAGAACAAAAGATAGAATTATTCTTAAAGTGGATAAATACAGAAAAGAATTATGCAAGTAATTATAAAAGGAAAATTCACTACAGGGTCAACTGTTGGTTTAGAGGGACTAGCCAACAGCTCTTACATCTTTAGCAGTGGTTGTATTTTGCATATAAATACTGTTCAGGGAAGGTTTCTTTACAAAAAAATATGCATGTATACTATTTGTGCCCCATTAAAATGACAGGTATTTTAACTACTGTTTAATTTTTTGCTTGTTCTTTATCTATGCTACATAACTTCCATAATTGAGTTAAAGGACTGTATGTGGCAACTTGAAGTGTCTCAGTAAAGAAGAATCAGAAATTTCCAGTAGATAGAAGATAATAGAAATTTCCCACATGATTCTATTAGTATCAGGACTATTTAGTTTGAAGTCTGGGAAAGTCATCTGGAATTTGCTTTAAAAAGCAGGAGAAGTGCAATTTGCTTGAGACTTACAGGAGAAAAAAAAATCTCTGAAGAGGTCATTACTGTGACAATTAATAATAGTCTTTCATTATAAAAATACTAAATCTTTAACAACAAAACATGGTCATTTCCTTCCTCTGTTGTAAAAAGAGTGAAAACACTTTTTTTTTTTTTTTTCTTTTTTTCTTATGGAAAATTAACTTCCTCAGCTGATACAGAACAGGTGGAAAAGAGAAGCAAAAATAAGGCTACTTCAGGAGCAAGTGCATGTGTGAGGCTTAGTTGCCAGCTGAGATTAAACTTCAACACTGGACATTCACTTACAGTATTACAAACACTTTTTTCCCAAGCTCCTCAACAGCAAAGATCCTTGTATAGTAATTTTTTTCCTTTTTTTTTTTTCCCCAAACAATACCCATCTATTTACTTAGCACTACCTACCTATCTAATAACCCTAATATGGACAGAGACCACACATGGGAGGAAGGGGAATATGAGTGCCATTTCAGTCTGGTTTTGCGACAAGCAGCTTCCTTGATTCAAGAATACTGTAAATATGTTTCTCAAAGAACCACAATTTTAATCAGATTTTGTATGCTACACAAATAGCTGTTTTCCAATTAAGCACATTTTACATATGGGTTACTCTGGAGGTAAATATTTTAAGGATTTTGGGGGTTATTGTTTGTCAGAAATTGAATGTATAAGCAGATGCACCAGAAAACTTGATAATGCTCCTATCAAAAAGATAGACATTATTATTACTTTAGGTGGGTTTAATGCAATATTTATTTCTTCAGAAAATTCTGAGTGAAAAGTGAAGATATGAAAAAATATCACATGTTGAAATCTACTATGTGATAAAGGAATCTTCCAAGGGAAGGAGAAGATGATACAGATTATATTCTTACTCTTAACTTCTCCATTCATCCTTCAGTGGTTCTTTTTTATTTAAGGAATACTCATCAGAAGAGTTCTGAACCAAAAGATACATAATAACCAGAAAACTGACATCACTTCTTCTTTATAAAATGCAGACTACCCTCTACTTGAAGGAGGTTTGTCTTTAAATAAAACAAATTGGCATACTTGAAAGTGCATAATTTTGGTAGGTTTAGATTCACTGAAAGCATGCAGATAAATCTGTGGCAAACACGATGTTTGTGGAAAGAATGAGGAAAACTCTTGAGGTCGTAAATTACTGCAGTTCTAGTTGTGTATAACTATATTACAAGTAGGCCAATTATCATCTCCAAAAGCATAGTAATTTCTCTAGCTTGACCCACTGTTTTTCCCAATTATTGGGTGTGATAACAAATATTTTAGAAAAAAAACCTCTCCCAGTGTAGACTATAGGTGTCTGAAATGCTTTGCACACACAAAATCAGTACAGAAACATCTCCATTTCTGAGACATGAATACCAAGCTGAGCCCAAGTAGCACCATGCTACATTGTATTTCGATTTACTGGAAATTAATGGCACAAATAAGTGGCTGAGGTTCTTTTAACATTTCTGAGGGCCAGTGTTGGCCTAACAAATAAAGCTAGTGACACATAAAACTGCCATAGCTGAAGTTGGCCAGCATACAAATATTTTCTGAACTTTGTAATGCACAGAATTAAAAGTGAGTTTTCATAATGACATTAATAAAAGCGCGATTTTGCACTCAGTTGTAAAAATTAAACAAATAAATAAGAAAAAAAACACATTTTAAGATATTCCCCAGTATTTATTTATTTATTTTTTAATCTTTTAGATCACACATTTGGCAGTTTTAAGATAAGACTAATACAGATTATCACAGCAGCATTTCAGAATTCAGACACTCTTACCTTGATGAAATTCTGAGACTAAACTATTTCACATTTTTGAACAATCTGCAGTAAGCTCAATTGTTAAATTGTTACTTGCAGCTTCCTGAAAATCTTTTATGTCAATGCATATACAAAGGAGATTCAAAAGAAAGCAGGAATCCAGCTTTAGAGCAGCTGTGTGAGCTGCATGCCACTTACTGTGTCAGGCTGAGTTTAAAAATACCTATGTGGAGTTAAAAAAAAAAAAAAAAGAAATCTTTCTCAAAGAGGAGGTTTGCAGATCATCTCCACTAAGTTCAGATAAGGTGAAAGACCATTGCCTTTTCAAATCACCTATTTTAGTTCAAGATTGGTAGAAGTTAAAAAATCCACAACCTTCAGGTTTCCTCATCATGATAACACTAAAATGATGGGTCTCCATGTCTGTCTTTTTCTCTCCTTTGTTCAATTGCAGGTTTATCAAGGCTGACTTTAACTAGATGCAATATAGCATTCTTAGCAAGGATATATAATTCCTAGCAAGTCTGATGAGATTTCTTTTCAGTGAAGTTTTGTTTGAGCTTGTGTGGGCAAATGAGTATGATAAGCTTTTCAGCTACCTAATTTTTTCTTACTAATGAAATTGTTTCTTTTTCAATGACTGAAAGTGATGGCTGCTCAGAGCAATATGAACAAACAGCCTGGGTACAGAAGTCACTTGCTGCAAGCCTGGGAGAAAGAAAGAGTGCACTAATCAACCTGAAACCAGTGTCTCTGGACAGCAATCAGGACATTATTGAAAAAAAACCCCAACTTATCAAGATCGCTTGGGTGGGAGAAAACTTTGCTGTGAAAAAAAATTAACTACAAGACTCGCTGAGCTGCTGCCTAAAACCTCTTTATCACAAAAAAAAGGCAATATTGCTAATAAAAGAAACACTGCAAGGCTTTCTTCCTTTAAGCTGTTCATGTTAGCTAAGATAAATCTCAACTAGGTGGATCATCACTTGGATATTGAAAAATAAGCATAAATGTATTCCAAGATATGGATATAGAGTTTTAAATTAATTTAAAGACAAAAACAACAACAACAAAAAAACCCAAACCAAAATTTCCAGCACTGTTAGGCTGCTTGATCTTCTTGATAGCAACTCTGGATCATGTCTGACCTGCTAAAGATTTTACCTCATTCAGCCTCCAGAAACATCATCTTGCTTTCCTAGTATCTTTCAAAGCACTGATGCAAAATTAATCATTCAAAATTTGAACTATAACCCCTTCCCTAATACTCTTTTTATTTCAATGGAAAAACTACATTGACTTAACTAAAACAAAAAATAAAGCAAACAAAAAAACAAAAACCACAACAAAACAGAAAACTCAGCACAAAACAACAAAACAAGAAACAAACCAGTCAACCAAGTTTATTCTTAAGCCCTTAATACCCTTATCCTGTAATTCCAGTTATCTCTCATTTGGTTGCAAGATGCATATTAACTCTGTCATCAAAAACTCCTACAAAATTGCCTTTGTCAAGCCAACAAGGATCTCAAAACATACCCTGGAAGCACAGAAGAGCCTCAGAAGCAAGATTCTGATAAAACCTTGAGAATGAAGAGTAACAGCACTGTAGATTATGCCTCCATCAGCCAGAAAGTCTATACCAGGTTCTCAGTTGAGAATTTAGTTCATGAGCAAAAAAGTAATCAGAAGCTATTTCAATTTATATTTTAAACCACCTTTCAAGTGTAGTGCATTTAGTACAGAGAAATATGCAGCATGGACATGTAAAGCAATAAGCCAGTGCTAATATTAAGCTGCCAAGCAGAACTGGCAGGAATCTTACACATGTTTTGCTGTTCTTGTTACAGAAAAGAAAATGTTTGCATTTTTTCATACTTTTTAGTTTCTTTGATTTTCAAGAAATAAAAGGACAGGTGACCTGAAGCTCTGAATTTCATTAATGGCTCTAGTATCCATATTAGCCTAAATCAGAAGATGGAAATCATCAATAAAAGAACAAGATGAAAGATGAGTGACAGTTTAAAGATTCCAAAATAAACCAGAAATATCAGGTACAGTCTCCAGTACTTTCCTTGGAGCATCATCACTCTAGATGACGAGACTCCTAGCCAGTAGCCCTTCATGGATTCTGAATACTCAAACAGTTCCTCTGCAATTACAAGATGGACTGGATATGTGTAGAAGTAAGCAATTTGGAGAAAAAGAGTTTTCAAAATTTGGCTATTCAGAGAATGGCTGAACTACAAAAGAAGCACCGCATATGGTAACAATAAGGGAGTACAAAGAGTTCTATGCAAGAAAAATTATAGTCACAGATTTTCAAAAGCATATTTCACAGCTGAAAAATAATTGCTGAGATACTTATTTTTATAGTTACTGCTGGAAATCTGACAGTCAGTTTCTTGTGGTGCAGATGCTTTTTCGAGTATGTGAGCGCTGTCAGTGTTCTTCTTGCTGAAATATGCATGTAAACAACCATGAGAAAGAACTGGACAAATCTAAGTTAGACGAAAGATGCGGGCAGAAATCCTTCTATTTTTCATGGACAACACTGCACACATTACAAATATATAGGGAAAAAGGGACAAGTATGAATGTGAACCCCAAACTGTGAGGCACCTTGGTTGTCTTCATATATCATGCTAGCAAAAAGATTATATCCAGACATTTTTTTTTCTCCTGGTAGCCTATACATCTCATCAACATCTGAAAAATTCATAAAGTCACATCTGCATGACAAATTAATGCAAAGACTAACTACTGTTAGCCCTAGAAAGGGTAAGAGCAACATAGTTCAAATTATAGTAAAGAATGTAGTCATATGTACTCTGTTTTGGTTGGTTCATTTTAAATGGATTATTTACCACCAACACTGTTTACTGTAGATGACAAGTCCAAGTATGAAATACTTAACTGATACTCAGATGCTTCTTTAGGGAAAAAAAAAAAAAAAAAAAAAAGGAAAAAAGAAAATTGCAAAATGAATCTGCCTAACATTGGGAAAATCTGCCTAACATTGGCAAATCATGAGAAACAGCACATTGTAACTGCCTGCTGTTAAAAAATAAACTGTATTGAAATTGTAATCTTAAAGTGCTTACCCCCGTGTGCCTCACCCATCCATAAAAACAGTCTTCTGAAGGACTGTAGAGCTATATGTTTCTATAAAAATACTTAATTATGCTACTGAATTCCAGCATAGCTTAGCAAGTACTTAAACATGGGTAACATACATCAGAGACCAGAGAGAAATCTACATTCTACCTGAAAGCTCTCCCTTCTCCTGAAGAAACTGAAACTGCTGTATCTGTAAATAGAAAGCACATGGCAAATTCATCAATGCCAACATTACTGTGTGAATATATTTGATGTGGTTGGTGCCATGTTGATGAGAAAACAATAAACTGTGAAAAATGTCACTTCTCAAAAATTAGCTGGCTAGCATTCAGTAGGAGATAAGTTGTTGTAACAGCTGTGGCATGATGACTTTGATGAATTAGCTTTTTGTTCTTCTGGAAAAATCTGTCTCCTCATACTACCATGGAAGTGAATCTCTTTGCTCACTGGAGCCCTACTGAACAACAATTTTGTTATATATGTTTTAATGGCTTTATAGAATTGAAAAAAAAAAAAATCCATGTCACTTCTTTCAGTCAATGTCCTTTTTGGTTCCTACACATCTCTTTGCAGGGGGAATGAGGTCCATTGAGGAAAAGAAAAATACTGTCTTTTGGTGAGTAATACAGGATCAAAGAGAAATAACCTCCATCGGCCAATTTTGACCTTCCCTTCATGGAGTCATCAGCTCTGGAAGATTAGCAAAACTCAAGAACAGGTGTGTAAATTGATTTGCTCCATTAGGACAGAAGAACCTGACCATCACATCTCTTTTGTTTGTCTACAGAGGCAGTATTTTGAATGGGGCTCCCAGGGAATTAAGAAAAACATACAGCTGCCATAGAGACACTTCACTTTTGACTTATAACAAAGGAGATAAGTCAGAGTGAATACATCTCCATTAAAAAGGAGAACAGTTACAAAGGGCTTAAAAGAGAACAAAATGAAAACCCAAGGTACTGAAGTGTTTATAAATAAACATGTAGATAAACCCCCCAATCTCTTTCAACTATCACGTGATAGAAGAAAGCTTTGTTTGAAGAATTCTGAGATAACCAAAATGCCAATGGTCATATCTAGTCCTAGTCCAGAAATGCAGTATTTCCATCTGGAGTACAACATAAGAAAAACAAAAAACAAACTTGTACAGATGAGCTGTGTTAAAACTTAAACAAAAAAGCAGGTGCTTTCAGCTATGCACTGCCATATGTGCTCAGATGCTGGAATTTAAAATTCTGCACATGCAAGCCCATTCAGATACTTCTGTCACGCACCTACCAGATTTAAAAGGCACAAATATGCATGAAACTAGTTTAAAGGCACTACCGTTGTTTTAAATATGCTATAACCTAAATCATTCATGAGAAGTCGATGGCACTGCATAAACTCTGTCCCCTCCAAAATGATCTGGAGCCAGTAAAATCTCAAAAAGTATAGATCATTATGGAAAAAAAATATGAATCATACTTTAAAAGATTATTTCATTCCAGGAAATTAAGCAGAATTCAGGGACACTTTACAACCTTTTTCATTCTTTCTTCCTGAAATGCTTCTCTATATAGTTTTTAGTGATGCACCCCCTGTTCTATTCCTCCAATTTTACAAGAAAAGAGGGATGTAGCAATGAAAAAAAAATATTTTAAGACTATTTCTAGTTCCTGAAGAAAAATCTTCACATAAATTTTTTATGATCAGAAATCAAAACTTCATTTCCAAAAGGAACATCTATTACCATGATGATGAAAACAAAATCATCTATTACCATGGTGATGAAAACAAAAGCATGTAATAACAAAAAATATAAATTGCTTAAAGTGCTCAGATAGGAATGCAGCATCTTTATTTGCAAGTCTATTCTTTCACTAGTTATATTATTTTAGCTGTGGAGCTGAATGCTACCTCCTTTACTGCCTTAATGCCCTCTCCTGCTGACCTCAGACACCAGTCTTAATTGCCTTCCAAGCAAACCCCTGGACACTGTAATTTAAACCCAAAGTGTAACATCTGGAAGTTCATGAGAAGGGTGAAAGTAACTGCTGGGAGAATGCTGGAAGGACCTTGTCATTTCAATTCAGAGCCTCAACAGCAGTGCTGTTTCAAACTTCTTCAGGTTTTGTTTGTTTGGGGCTTTTTTTCAGGTGAAAGGATATATTGCACATATATACAATATACTTCCAAACTTCTCCTCACAAGTGAAATTTATGTGAAAATAAGCAGAATTTCATTGGGGTGGGGGTGTTTTTGCATTTTGGTTATTTGGGTTGTTTAATGGGTTGGGGTTTTTTTTTCTGTGTGTGTGGTTTTTGTTATGTGGGTTTTTGGGAGATGTGTGTGGGGGATTTTGTTTTGGTAGTTTGGTGGTTTTTTACATTGGAGAACAAAAGCTCATCTTCCTATTGAGTTGGTGTTTGTGTTTTGCCTCAAGTTACTTGGGAATAGCTACCAAGTTTCTCAATTCTGATACATCTGCTTTCTGAAGACTGCTAATCAAGAAACAAATTCCTGTTTTGCTTCTGAAAATCTTTTTACTTCAAGCAGAATCAGTGTCCCATTGCACAGTCAGAAAGAAGTCCCTCCTTCTTCCTTGACAACTGCTGCCCAAACAGACATAAGCAAATTCAGCCAACAAAATATTTAACTAAGGAAAAAAAGTTACTGAAATCAGACTATTTAGAGCATGGGCTACCTCCCCTCTAGCCAAGAAAACTTGCAAAGCCAAATATTTCATACCTGTGCTTTTCTGAGCCATGCTCCAGCAAATCATACACTCCTCTCAGCCTCTTTCTAATTACTGTCAGATTATGCAAGGTAAATTGAAGTTCACCACAGCTGAGCAGGTGAATCCAAAGACAGAATGTAGTTTGGTGAAACAGCTTTTAAAATCCTAAAGCATATACCAATCTCATTAGTTCATTTAATCTTAAAATCTCTAGACTACTCTTTCAAGTTTTGCAGATCCAAACATTAATACATCCAAATAATGTATCTTTCTTTCTTCTGACATAACTGGCTTTCAAGATTACAAAAGGATTTATGCAGAAGCTGGTGACAGCATGAAGAACAAAAATGTGTTTCTTTGCATTCCCATCTAGGGAGAAACAATTTGTACATGATGGTGATACCAGATTGCAATTTACATAGCCTAAAGACAGAGACCTAAAATGAGAGGTCTGCTATCCTATGCAGAGTGGATTGAAGAGAAAAAAGTCATGATAATTGATCCACATAGCTGGAAGTGGAAACGTTGAGGTAATTTTCTCTTCAGAGACTGGCTAATCAGTCAGACTACCTGAACAAAAACCACAAGCTTCATTTTGGAGTATTCTTGTTTAAAAAAAGGAACCTACACTTGCCCTTTTTGCACTTTTGCAATGATCAGGAATACAAATACTGCATTATGTATGACAAAAATTGCTGAACTGCTCCATGTTTCTCTTGGTGCTTTTGGAGCACTTTCTTCCAACCTTTACTCTCACCTATGGAAAACTGTGCCATTGTTTACATCACCCTCTGAATCTAAATGCAAATTGAAAATTAAGATCATTCCAACTGCTGGAGGTCAAAATGTCCAGCATGTCTAATATATATGTCTAATATTACTGAGCTAAAATATGAATGTCAGTGTAAGCCATACACTCCAGTAGAGTGATCCAACTTCTATTTCACAAAAATCCATGTACTGAGAAGCAAAGAACTTCCTCAGCACCCACAACTTGTCTCCTATTTCTTTCTCTGCATGCATCCCAGTTCCGCTTTGCCTTCTTATAATAAGTAATATTATTCTAGGGATAGCTTCTCTGAGTAAGTGTTGTTCAACATGAATGAATGTAGAAGAACCTACACTTATTTTTGCTTATCTTAGCTGCAATTGATCAGGTAAAAGGAAGAACTGTTACAGAAAGAACAGTGGAACTATTAACAACTTCCAATTTTTTTTCCTTCTTTTACTCCACTTGCTAAGATTTCCAGCCTTCCAAGCAGGAGCTAACAACAGTTTATTTTCATAAGAATATCATGTGGCAGCAAGCAAATAATTTCTGCATTAAAAATGTAATATTCTTTTCATCTGAGGACTGCTCATGTGCATGACTGTTTTGAATTATGCTCCTTTTGTGAGGAACATCAACAAAGGGTTAAATTCCTCTCATACTGGAAATAGCTATCTTGAACATGTATAAAATAATTTCAAAAGAATCCTTAACTCAATGGTCATCTGTTAGATTACCAGTTCTGTGCAGATCTCAATATAAGAAGAAAAACAGTTAATTGCTTTACCTTAAGCTAAAGAGGAAAAAAAGTTTGGTGAGGGTGATTAATGATCTGCATCCTACACAGTCACAGAAAAACTTCCAATTGACATTCCACACTACTTGTATAAATCTTTCCTACCAGACAAATATGCTTGCTTTCAGAAACTGCTTTAGCTAAACTTGATTTCAATATGCATACATATAGCTGAGGAAACAAAACCAAGGGCAGTCCAAACACCACCCTAGTATTTTCCTTGTGATGTAAAAGGCACGATGAATGCTCAGTGTGCCCATCCCAAAGAGCCCCACGCATGGAAGAAAGTACTTTATGTCTTTGTTGCACCAGCTAAGTTCTGGCATTAAAAAAGAAACTGAAAAAACATTGAGCTGAGAACCTTATTAGCTTGACAAAGACTAGCCAGATCATTTCTGGTGTAATTACTGGATGATGCTAAGCAGTGTGGGGCCCACTACAGGCATATGAAAGAACTTTTTGATTCCCAATAGGGAAAAAGTTCTTTTTTCAGCTTTATAAGAAGAACCAGTTCAGGTGCCTGTCTGCTCCAAATGTTCTCCTCCTCATATCGCCTCTCTGATAAATGGAAACTGAGGGCTGAGGGGGAAGCAGGTGTGCAAACAGCCTTGGAGAGACCACTTCTACCCTGCACTCTCTGGAAATCACAAAATCTGGCCACCTAGTCTAGGGGCTTAGGAACAAGTTTCTTGAATGAAATTTTATACCCCTTGACCTTAGCTAGGTTTAACAACACAGTTAAACTCCTACATAGGAATATTCATCTTGGAGTTGTATGGGTAGTAAAGTCTTACATATCTCTCAGCTATATCGTAAGTCCAAATGAAAAATCTAGTGTTGAAATTACACATCATGTTTGCAAGCCTCCTTCAAGGTGAAGAAATTGATGACTTCAGAATTTTTATAGTATGGTTTAGGCCTTCCTTTCCTATTTGCAACAGATACAAATAGTAATTAAATATAGGATTTCTACTGTAAGAAATTTAACATTTTCTTCGAATCTCAAAACTTCTTGTAAGAAAGTGACAGCTCAGGCAAATTGTGAGGGTCATTTTTAACTATCACGGGTTACCCACTCTACATTCATATGAAATTGGCAAACACAAATTGAGAAACAAGGTCTAGAATTACAATTCCTTTGGAACACAAAATTTTACTCCAAGGCAGTTTGTTTCATAAATAAAGCTATTCCTGTTATACCAGAGAGTTACATTGTGCCTTCTGAGGAAAAGACTGGGAAATTTTAAGTGGGGTGCCTAATGAAAGGCAAGTACGAATGATCTTAGGTATGGTTCAAGCATTAATTTCACCTGCCAAAGCATAAACATGAAAATCATAACTAGATCCTTCTGCATGCCACCTGCCAAGCTGAACTCCATGGAGTAGCCCAGAAAGACCAAAAATTTATATATGATATCAAGTAAATGACTAACTAGCTTACTTCCTTTCTCTGCCTATACGTGCTTTATTATGGAGAACAGGAGGGAAATTTTTAGAGGCAAACCCTGAAAAAAGACATTTAATTGTTAAATTACATCTATCACATCTATCTGCTATCAGCTATTGTTCTGTATTTATCTGATAGATATATGAGGTTGTATTATTTTGAACTGATATCAACTGCGAATCTAACCTACACTGATCCACTAGCCCATTGTAACCTGATGTTATGTGCTCAGTTCTCATTACATACACACTGATATCTAGGAAGTGCCATTCAGAGATGTCAATTTTGCAGTAGAGAAGTTCTCTGTCCTTGCATCCAAGATGGAAATTGCTTTAAACATGGTCTTGGTGGATCCAGCATAAGGTAACAATTGTCTTTATTACTAATAATACATTTAAGTTATTTGTTATAATGTTGGCTTATTATTCTACTATTTTCTACATCCTTGTTTGCAATACTATGTATAAAATGGACTAAATAATTTAGAAAGTTTAGTTAGCTTAAACCAGAACATACTATGTAAGCACCCTATGCAGGCATTTATTGCAGCACAAGTAATTTTCTTAAGTCACCATGTAAAGTTTGTATTGGAGTTTATATATGGCAATTTCTTTTGCAATTGCAAGTGAGGAAAAGGGTAGAAATATAGTTTTATATCACTGGCTTTTACAGATGAGTCAGTTGTTACTTCACTATCAGTCACAGATATGGAATAGCTTAGGGCACTCTCAGCATTCTCCAGGGAGTTGCAGAAGTAAACACTGCCTTCCCTTATTTACACTCATGTAGTGTTGGGTGCATAACAGATGAAATTATTCAGTACATCATTCATTCAAAGTGGCAACTGACTTATAAAAAAGTTAATGAATATGTTCTGATGTGCAGCTTCAAGTCAACTGTAATGCAAAATGGATAATAACTGTAAACTTCAGAAGTCTCAAACTTTTCTGTTCATGTCAACTTTCATGACTATCTTCAGTCACTTTAAAAAAACTGGCACACAGAAAAGTTAAAATTAATTGTATTATATATTTTTTATAGATATGAAGGTCAAAAAAAACCTTTATCATATTAATGTGACTGACATCTTGCGAAGGCCAGAGTTATTACTTAAACAGCTGTGCAAATTTAGACTCACAATTTGCAAGAAAAAATGAAAGTTTATTTGCTAAGTATTATTAACATGTCCTCAGATATAGTATTTTTCTAAAAAACTGCCACATTCTTACAGCCTTCCTGTGTGTCTCATGGCTCAGGAATACTACATAGTTAACCTGCTTAGCAGCAAGTGTGTATTGCACCTGTTTAAATTGCAGCATGTATTTGGGAACAGTGCAACCATTGAGATTCCGATATTGCATTAGTGAGAAATTCTGATGCACTGTGCCCTGACTGTTAGGAAGACTTCTGAGGTGCCACTGAAGTTTTCTACAAATAAACAATTCAACAAAACCTGCCACTATAGGTCTACTAACAAATACTAAAGGCTGGCAACAACTACAAGCAAGAAAGGTGAAACAATCTTTTTTACAGAGTGGACTTTACCTCTTACGTATCAGAATATTAACTGATGGAATGCAATTATTCATACTGCAGATAAAAACTGCCATTAGGGCCATATCTGTGGTTTGATAGCAAGACAAAATTCATACTTAAGCAAGTGACCCTCCTCCGGCTGGCCACCGTTCAAAGCATACATCATATAATATATTTATGGCTTGAAAAAGGTCATACTCATATCCATCACTTAGAACAATCCATGCCAGTAGCTAGAGCTAACACTGAGTGCTGGACTTGGCAGATATATCTATGGAAGACACTAAAAGTATCCTTTGTCCACAGCCATAGAAACTGACTTAACTCCATGTGTGACAGTGGAACATATCTTCCTACTTCTTGATATGACTGTAATAGGGAAGTCCAGCTCTCGTTATAAGCTTCTGTGACAGATCTGTAGCACTTCTGTACAGAATACAAAGAAGTCTAGGGGTTGGCTGTGGTAGTATTGCACTCCATGCAAACTGAATTATATTCTTGGAAGACTCACTAACAAATAGATGTCTTGTAAGCAGGATTTTGGTGGATCATGGCAAGACTATTTTGAAGTTCTGATTTGTTGCAGTGAATGTGTTAATAGAAAGTAGTCATGTGAAAAAAGAATAAAGGGTCTAAGGGCTTAATCTCATCCTAAGCAGTCACTCATTTTCTGCTGAATCTGAAGCATTGGCATCAGTTGACAACTTTTTGGAACAATGGGCAATGAGTACATGGTTGCAAATAAAGAAATCTGTAAACTCAGTAACCTTTTGAGATGGACAGCTGAGATTCCCTGAGAACAAGCTAGCAATTTGAGGCAGATGGATCAACAGAAAACTTCATGTCTTCCAAGCCAATCACCTCTGCCAGGACTAAAAATAACGATAAAGTACGCAGAACTGAGAAAATTCATACTAAAGTCACAGTACAAAGAAACTTTTGAGATTCCAGATATTTCGAATTTTCAGTGCATTAAAAAAAAAAACAAACACTCAAACCAAAAAGCCCTCCAAAAACAAGCAAACCCCCCAAACCCCCCCATGAAAGAGTTATCAGTGTTTCACTACCAAACCTGAAATTTATTGCAAAAGTCTTGCTGGCATATGTTTATAGATGTTACTTTGGTCAAATGCCAAAAATAGAAAGTGGTCTGAGAAGGCACCTGTTGAGAAAAAGAAATGCTGTAGATTGGGAAACTTCTACAGGGTCACCAAGCCAAACTCTCAGTGTAAGATTAGGACCTCACATAGCCACACCTTGAACTTAGACATTTATATTTTACTACAACTGTGAGAAACAGGAGAGCTGACCTGCTACTGGAAGTACCACAGCTGTTGCAGAAATGCTTAATGCCACCATCAGCTATACTTAATCACAGATTAAAACTTTCAGTCTTTGCTTATTTCTTTTCTTTTGATTATTCCAGTTATGTTCATTTTACAGCAAATCAGCTCCCTTTTATGAGGTTGAAAAACTTGTATGTGAATAGGATTAATTTTACATAAAGACCTACATACACAGACACTACTACTTACTACGCATTTGCCTACATAGCCCCAATCTTTAACTGGAGACCCAGCAGAAAATGAAACATGAAACACCTTCAAAGGCAAAGCAACACAGCAGGACAATAAAATGCCTTTTTCCAGTTTCTCACAACAGGAGTTTTCATGCTCTTCCACACCAGAACTATTTCTTCAGATTCAAACCCCTCACAGCCTTTTCCTCTTCTACCTGAAATGCTCTTCAGTAATACAGAAAGGGAGGTGAAGGGTAATCAGAGCCTTCTAATATAAACCTGAAATACTTTACATATCAGGGTAACAGTTTGTCTTAGGGTATCCAGGGAGACTTTTTTACGTGTGCAAAAATCAGAAGTGTGATGATCAAGACATTTTCTAAGATAGAAGGAATTATAGCAGGCTGAAGAATAATTGAAATTTTCTACCTGCAGTTCTACGCTGGGCCAGTTTGTTATCTTCACCATTCAGAGGTAAGAAAGTCTTTCAAGAGCTAGGAAAACGTTAAATGAAATGATAGATAAAATTTCAAAGATGCACATTTCATGTTTGAACAAGTGATGATATTTTACAGTTACAGGGGAACAATCTCCTCTTCAGGAACATCCTTTTTTGCAAGAGAAGAATCTGCTTCCATTTCTTGAAGGTGAGATAAGGATGTTAGGAGAGGCACCCCTGCCCATGGTAGGGGGGTTGAAACTAGATGATCTTAAGGTCTTTTCCAACCCTAACTATTCTATGTTTCTATGATTTTATACAAGGTCACCTGGAGCAACCATAACCCTCCACAATTCCTAGAAGTCTTATAAATGCATCAAATGCTCTGCAGATTGAGATCATGGTAAAATGTAGGAGAAGTTTCCCTGATCCCCTCTTTTGTGAAGCAATGCTATGTGGACATCTTCATATTCTGATCCTTTATTCTGGAGATAGTGCAGCTTTACCACCATACATGCAACAACTTCCATGATGATGTACTTCGACATTTATCTTGTTCTGTACATCAACTTGAGAAAAGGGGTAGTTTTAGTGGCTGGGTTTTTCTTGATGGGTTTCACTTTTTCCAACTTCTAGCCTCATTTCTCAAGTGACATTGTCATACAAAACACCTGCAACAAATGCCTGGGTTTACATTCTCTAATGTTTGTACACTCTTTTGTTCTCTTTCATTTACGGAGATGTGATAGCCTATTTCAATTTTAAACTCGAGTTGAAAGAGTTACAACTCTGAATTTGGTCATTTCAATTTTAAACTCGATTTGAAAGAGTACAACTCCGAATTTGGTCATTTGTCTGTTACATAAGGGTTTTAATGACGAAAGAAATAAGCTGTGTAACTTTTTATAGTGGTCATGGTGTCTTACATAATAGGTGCTTAATTATGCTCCTATAAACCCCTTAATAACTGTGGTATTCATTAGCAGTAAGCCCAGCTTATTTTGTTGACTTTTAATGCCATATCTTCCTGAAAACTTATATTTCTCACTTTAATTCCTTTTACTGTTATAATTATTATTTCTAAAGTTACCTTTAAAAGTAGAATGAACGTGCGCAACATAAACTTAAGTCCTGGAGAAAACAACCACTAGCTTTTGTGAGATTGTAACCTTATGTTTTGGGCTATTGAGCAGAGATCTTTTTTTAAATTACATTTCACAGATATACCTCACTATCCTCACAGAATACCCTATAAAATCTAGTAAAGATTAAAGCAATAATATTTCTACAGGAGTTAAACAGGACTCTAGAGAAATAACTTTAAACACTAATAGCCTTTACATAGAGCTCTATAGGGCTATATAAGTACTTTTAAAGTACACTGCACTTGCTTTTACATATTTCTCATTCAAAGCAGGAGGATATGGATGTAACTGAAAAGGTGGAAACAGCTAGCCACGTGACAATTTTCAGGAACAATAGCCAAATTCTATTCCCAGTTGCTTTCAAGTAAAAAGTAGAGTTCAACCCATGCTAAGCACTACTGAAGGCAAATGACTGCACACATGGATGGCTGCACGCATGAACAGAAATGCTTTCAGGCTAAAGTTTGCCTATAACAATGCCACTATTAGATCCAGCAATTTCAATTGTGTGGCTTCCAGGAACTTTATTGTCTTCAAATTCCACAGCAAATCTTCTTAAGAAAGCAGCTGGAACAGTAGAAAGGACTGGCCTTCAGGCTCTACAGAAAATTATATTTTCAAACTGTCCCCATGAAGCCTTCAAAACACACATGAATCCATCGCTAATACATTCACTTATTTTCTCAACATACACTTTAGGCCAAAAAGCTAAATCTATGAGGGTTTTGTGCTGTGCACAATATAAACTTCACCTTGTGTATTAAGCTCATTAACTGAAATGAGGAACACCAAAGATTTAATTTCCACAGAATCCTAAATGCTGGTTTACTGTCACTATGGGTCTTTGTATTTGTAAATTCCAGTCTTTGTATAGAGAGCTAATAGCAAAAGAGCAAAAAAGGAGGTTTAGCAAGTTTTTCACCATATCTCCTCCTCCACACACTTGTACACTCGCCTAGACAGTTTAAGCACTCGAAGTGAAACTTGAAACCTGATAATGGTTTCAGTATATCCAACAGGTTTCTTAATAATGATGATCAGTTCCTCCCCAGCTGACTTTCAACGACTTCTACTAATAAAGATAGATATTGGATGATGCTTCATGGGTCATATTTCTCAGAAAACTCTGCAACTACAGAAAATGCCTAGAGAACAGCGTTGTAATAGGCTGCATAAGAATTGTGATCAGCAGGTTGAGGGAAGTGATTTTCCTCCTCTACTCTGCTAAGGTGAGACTGCCTGCGGTTCTGCATTCAGCTCTGGGACCCCCAATATGATGAGGACATGAAGCTGTTAGAGAGAGCTCAGAGGAGGGCCACAAAGATGATCAGAGGGCTGGAGCACCTCTCCTACAAAGACAGGCTGAGAGAGTTGGGCTTCCAAATGGAGAAAGGACGACTCTGGGGAGACCTTACTGAGGACTCACAATATATAGTGGAGGCTCATAAGAAACATGGAGGGTTTTGGGTTTGGTTGTTTTGTTTTGTTTTTTGTCTTTTGGTTTGGGTTTTTTGTTTGTGTTTGTTGTTTTTGTGGTTGTTTAGTTGGTTGGGTTTGGATTTGTTTTGTAATTTGTTTTTACCAAGGCCTGTAGTGACAGGACAAGGGACAATGATTTTAAAAGAGAATAGGTTTAGGTTAAAAATAAGGAAGATGTAGGCAGAGAGACACTGAAACAGGTTTCCCAAAGCTGTGCTTTCCTCACACCTGGAGACATTCAAGGTCAGGTTGAATGGGGCTTTGAGCAACCTGGTCTAGTGAAATATGTCCCAGCCCATGGCATGCATTAGACTAGATGATCTATAAAGTTTCATTCCAACCCAAACTTTTCAATGATACCATGAAACTGCCTTTTACCTGCAGGTGTTCAAGGCAAGGGATTTATATTTACCAACAGAAACATTTTTAAAACTCACTGAAAAAATAGGCATATGTTGCCTGAAATACATAGACAAATCAGTACAGGAGGGCCTTCCAAGATGTATCAAGTACTTTGAGTAATATCATTATCATACTTTAACAGTCACTGTGTTGTGCATGTGCAATGTTGTCTCTTGAAATGTATCACACTAACACATTTTGTCACTTGGTTACTAATACACATGTGACAGTAGGCATACACTTCTTTCCTTGAGTGGGACACTGCAGTCAGCTAGCCTGACTACATAGAAGAAATATATTATTAGTAGATTTTAGAAAGATGCATTATTTCATATATTTTTAAGGCAATAAATCCTAGAGATATGGGTGAAACTGACAGAAAACTTAATTGCATCCATTATTAGAAGATTACTCTGTGTCAGTGCAGCCAACTGCTTGGACCTCTGCCATAGCATTTTACTTTCCTTAAAACTCATTGCTTGAAGCAGTCAAGAGAAAAAGGACAGAATTAAAAGAAAGAACTTGGAGGTTCCATAAAGCAACTGTACAGCTTTCTAACATGGTAAACTGAGATGCGGCATCTTGCTAAAGAATTTTATTGGTTTTTTTAATTAGAGTAAAATTTATTTTTGTATGCAAGAATGCAGAAACTCAACAAAAAATATGTACGTCAAATAACCAGTGCATGGCATTTATGCATTGCAAACACTCATATTCTTTTAAAAATCTTCTCAAAGTTTTTTGTTTTGTTTCTAGAAGAAAGTTCTACATTTTATAGGCATATGAGAAATAGAAAGCAGGTCTTTTTGACAGTTATAAAGGAAAGCCAAACACAACATCATGATTTCAGAGTAATATATACTGTCATAAATATTTGATGAGTTACCGGATAGCCATTTCGCCCTGGTAGACCCTGGTTGAATGAGATGAAATGGTATGACACATATTAATAACAGAGTCATGACATATGACATAACAAACATGCAGAGTACATTACTGGCAGATTATAACTTGCTTATCAATTAATTTTTGATATGCAATGACATTACAAACCAATAAATATGAAACAGGTACTACACAGTGAAGAAATGAGGCTTTGGCAATGGAAATTATACGTTTTGACTTAAATAAACCCTCTAATTAAAAGGCTAATGGCTTTCTGATATTTATTGAAATTCCTTTTATTATGAAGAGAATTATCCATGTAGACTGAAAGGCAGTATGTGGTTAAAAGGAAAACAGGTTTAGGGTTTAGGCAGTAAAGTATTACATACATAGGCTGCCACTACAACACAGGTGCCAAAGAAGAAATTTAAGAATGCTATAACAGATCATAAAAAAACTAAAATAAATGAAATGAAAGCTGTAGCCTTTAAATGTTATTACATGTGACACTCAGTAGTCATGTACTAGGAAAGTAAGCAGAGCACTACAGTAGCCGTTGAAAATACAGCATACACCTAATCCCATGCAGTGCTATGTGGGATAAACAAATATTTGCCATTTTAAATGAAAATTATTACAACAGTCTCCCAGATGAAAGCAATAACTAAGTTCACGCCAGTTGCCCCTAGCCAGACTGTGTCTATGAAAATAAAAATGTTAAGTTGGAACAGAAATTAAGTTTTGCCTTGTAGCAACTTAAACCCTTACTGCCTCTCAGAGAGATGAAGTCCTATAGGTTTTGAATATGAAACTAGAATTTAATCCAGATTCTCCCTAGATTTATTCCATTTTGGTAGCCACAATTGAGACTTTTTTTTTTCTTTAAATGGGCCTGTACTAAAACAGTGGGGAGCTAAAGTCAAAGGCATTCATAATGAGACACACAGTGAACTCTTGCCACATTGTCTTGCTACAGGAAAATTGTATCATGATTTACGGTTGCTCTTTGTGTTTCATGGGAAGATTGCAAAAGAAAAGGGGGAAGATGGTGTTTCCTTCAAATAAACAGCACCATTACGCATTAAGCATGGCTTTTCACTAATGGCTTATTAAATAAATTTGTCATTATATGCTGCAAAGCACGCGATCAAAATCTGTCAGGCAGGGATAAGTAGTATCACTGCTCAATATATATCGTTTACAGTAAAATTATTAGGTCACAGTAGGAATTCAACATATTAATTCACCTTTCTCAAGCATGCATGCAGCATAGAACAGACAGATAACCTGGTCCTGAAAATATTGTGAAAATGCTATATCAATCAAAAATATAATAGAAGCCTGCAAATACTGTTAAAGAAACACTGTTTTAATGGTCACACCTTTACATCATATGGCACACATGGATGGCATGACAAATAGGAATGTTTAAGATGTGAGTGTTCAGTCCTGTTCTTGAAGTCTGACTTTTGACCTACTCCGGGAATGTGCAACAAAGTAAATAAAACCCAAACAAATTATTAACCTAACCGCAAAACAAAACCCCATCATAAAACCCCACAAGAGAGAAACTGTTTTCTTACAAATAGGATTAGCACAAGATTCAACCAATTTACTAAACTCAACAGTATTCTTTGATATTGTTTATACACCAGCACATATTGGCTTCAGCAGTGATTACTCTGCAATGAGCTGGAAAGCTCACATACCTCTAAAAAGCAAGGAGCGGGTACCTCAAGACTTTGTGATGACTGCAGGGCAAGTTACTACCCACAAAAATGTAGAGTGACCAAGTCTGGACTTAAGATACTATACTCACACCTCTTATACTGTATTAAAATATCTTTTATCAAGGCATAAGCAAAATGAGCATAACATACTTACATGGAATTGTGATCCAAACTGTTATCTTGAGCGGTGACTATACAGCTATATTGTTTTAGAGAATTTTTTCTTAAGTAACTTTCTGATTAAATTATTCAGCTCCAAGATTATTAGTGGGCATTTACACTGTGTAAATATAAATATCAAAAATCCCTCTTGATGATACATGATCATTTTATCACAGTGATAATTTAACAGGATCTAAGAGATTTCTCCCTCATTCTGGAAGAACCAACAATGTATCACTGTACTTACAGGAGGTCCTGTGGGATGGGGTAGAGGGAAAGAGAGTAAAAAAAGAGAAAAAAAGAATACGTAAGCTTATGAAGTTATTTAAGAAAGACACATATGTATGAAGCCAAGCACAAGGCTTGGAAGCGAGCAGCACTGCTAATACACTGTATACATTTTCCCATTCAAGTACTTTTTTAGCTTTGGTTGTGCTTTGTAACTTGTAAATATGACTAAGGCCTAAATGCATGCGCTTACCTTACCAATTCTTCAATTACAGTCATGCAATCTTATGCAAGTTGCTTCTCCATCCATTTCCATGCAATTTCATGGCAGTCCAAGAATACCAGCCATGGACTGGTATTTTGTCAGTCTTCGCATCAAGCAGATGTAACCACATCACCAGTTTCAGTTAGCCACTCAGTTGGCATTTGATCACAGCTTGGCTACTAAATTGCACAAAGTACCCTTGGCATTTAACCTGGGCATCTCATCTAGACATACAGGTACCAAGACTTTTCAGCCTTCCGACTTTGCCTATGAGAAGAGGTTTCAGTGGCCACCTGTCAGGGCTGAACTTTCTTTTCATCACCTTTCTTTCTCAAGGAACACATATAAAATGCTCCCCATTAAAAAGTCACACTTTGTGAAGTGATATTTGCACATTTTTTCAATTATTTAGACTCAAAGACTTGTATAGCAGTTCTTGGAAACATTATCAAAGGGCCACAAATCAAATCTACTATTTCAGTCTTATTAAGTTGAGCAGCTGCAGCTCTCAAATCAATGGCATTTCATTAAGCTTTTATGCCTCTCTCTAATTTCTGAATAATGTGAAGTGCAAAAGGAGCATAAAACAACAGCAGCTGTACTTTGAGATTGCTTTTAATATTGACAGCCTTTTGGTTCTAACAATGCAATTTTATTGTCCAATAACTAAGGTAATTTCTTTATCCTGGTAAACTTTCTTAAGCAGCATTTTAAGGTGCAGGTCTGTTTTTAAATGAGAGAGATCAATTTCCTTTATTAACAGTTTAATACGTGTTTATTTGAAATGTGAAATGAATCAAAAAGCATCCTGCAAATTGTCAGAATCATTTGCAAGACAATCCTCAAACACAGAATTTCCTTCTGTACCACAGAATTTTTCTTTGAAGCAAATGCTAAGCAAATACTGAATGCAAACACCAAGGTGATTTATATTAACCTTTGGCAGGACTTGGCTTCAGTTTTGTGTTTCAGGAAAATATGGAAATAATTTTTAAGGGTCAGATAAATGATCATTTACAGAGATAAGAAAAGCTATAGGAGACTTACAGAGATCAAGTTGATTGGAAGATTTTCCTAACTGGCAGATTACATGAGACCAGCCAAGAAGGACTGAAATGCTCATTTTCTCCTGCACTGCCTCCAGAAAACTCACATCTATGAAGAACTCAATCTTTCAAGGTAATCAACAATTCCAGTTCTTGTGAATGTCAGCAGGAAGAGGCACTCAGCATCTCACAACATTGTCTAAAATGAAATTTCAAGCTCCACACCACCAGCAGGATCCTCTCAACAGCAACCCCCTTGGTACAGGGTAATGAACCAACAAATGTTTTTCTTATTCCCATAAGAACTTACTTGGCGCTCATTTCTAGTAAAAACAATTTCTCTCATACAGAGTAGTCTACTTGTTATATTATTTCCTTGAGTACTGAAACTCTTAACATAAGAAATTTTATTTTTCTTTATTTCCTTATACAATTGTTCACTTTGGACCAAAGGGGTTTGATGAAACACTGACTTATAGCACTTCAGCTACTGAATTACATGGAGTTACTCTAACTTTCACAAGTGTGCGAAGGCACCAAAATGTTTTGATGCTTAGAATATGTTACAAATGATACCATGTCAATCATTTTGAAGTCTGCCTACAAATTAGTGATACCCAAGACTAGAAAAGTATCTGGAAAGCCATCAGGTATATGCCAAGGGTCACAAATATTTTTCAGAGAAATTTCAGAACTCTCTTTTGGAGTACTCAAGTAATAAAACTAAAAATGAAGGCATGCTGGCTATGTATCCTCACAAAAACACAGGCGCCAAGAAACAGTGGAACTTATGAAACTGAAAACTTACCAGTCTCTCCTCTTCTGCCCCGCTTACCTCTTTTCCCTGGAGGACCTAAAAAGAAGATGGTGGGTTGTTACTTTTTTCCTTGAAAATATGTGTGGGATATCATTTGTGTTCAAGATGTAAGGCCATTAAACAGATACATTACATGAAATCCCAAGGCTTTGGCTGACCAGGGGTAAAAGACAACCAGAATAAGATTTAGGAAGTTGAAGATAAAATTGACAGTTACATTACCCACTGCAGGCTCCCAGAGAAAAGGCTGTGAAAAACTTTAAAGGTCATTCAGTTCATCTCTTTCTCAGGGAAAAACTTAAGCACATCTAAATTATTATTTCAACTTCCACAGGCACTTTTTTCCCCAGTATTTCAGTGTTCTGATAAGTGGAACATTTTTCTTCATGTCCAACTTGCTGCACTGAAACCCATCAATTCTTGTGCATTCTACCACAAACTTTAGAGAAGAAATTGCTCCGTTTATTTTCTCAAAAAAAAAGTCTTTGCATTCCTCAGAATTCCTGCACCACTCCTTCAATCTTCCTAAACCAAACTTAACATGGGGCATTAAATTTCATTCAGTTGTCCCTGTATTAAGCCCAAAGATCAGCCTTTATTTCTAACAGCAAATCCTCTGGAAAATGCTGGCAGCTTCTGTCTGAAAACATGCAAGAGATGAGGAAACCATCACATGGTTCGCCATCCCCAAAACACTAACAAGAGTGTATGTGTTGTTAGACATTTAGGTGCTTCGCTTTTAGTTTCTATTAGCCATAAACCAATGGCTTAGTCACTGTATGCTTTCTGCTAAGGAATCCTTTACTACTCATGGCCCTTTCTTCACAAATATTTACATACTGTAGTCACTGTCTGCTGCCACCTCAAAAGGAAATATTTTTGTCCCTCATTTCTGCACTCCACCATTAAACATCCTTTCTAAACTGAAGACATCGCACTACAACATTCTTCCTCTCTTCTTGGTGACCTTGATATATTGTTCCTGAATAAGCAAGGAAAGTACACTTGCACTTCTTGTACAGCTTAGGAGAGACAGCAGCTGTGGTGGTGACACAGAGTACTGAAATGCTGCTGCCCTGAAAAGAGAACCACAGGTGGGACTCAAATCTTCTGAGAGGCAAGTGCACAAGTGGAATTTCCAAAAGCAGCAAAGCATGCAGGAGCACAAGTACCTCTGCTGTGGCTGTATCTCACCGTTCGTAATAGATACTAGGTGCACAGGTGGTTTTGTGCAAAGAGTTAAGCAACTGCCTGCTACTTTCAGCAGCTACAAGATTCTACAAATCATCTGAAGTATCATCTCATAGCTTTTAAATATAAACAACAAATCTTACTTTCCATTATATATACCTATTTGCAACAATCTGGCTTAAAAGACTAAGATGCTAAGAAGAAACATAGTATCACAGTAGTGATACTATTTCAATATAAATGTTAAATCATAAAAAATAAATAAATAAAAAGAGGAGCCGCTCTTGTCTTGAAGGCAGAGAGTTTTATTGCTATCACACTGAAATCCTTTCTTGTTCTGCTTTAAAAACTACCATAGTGGCATAATGCAAATCCAGATTATTATAATAATACTATTGAAAGTATGAATAGTATAGGATATTCATAACAAACAGCATACTTAAATATATTTTGTTGTTATATGCTGAAATATAGTGGAAGCATCACTCAGTGTGGAGAATCTTGAAACTCTCCTGAAACACTTCAGCCTCTTCAAGAGATATCTTATGGAATCTTCTTACACACGTAATAGCATGTTACAACATGGTGCAAGTTTCTATATGCACATACATTTTTTTTCCACCTAACACTGAAAATTGTGAGTCCCTATGCATGCACCTACCCCTGCAGCACTCCTAAGCAGATATTTCTTGGGCTGTTCCTCCCACTCTCACAACACAACTGTGCAGCAATTTGGACTGATCACAAAAAAAGGATGTGCAAATCTGCAATACTCAACTATCTGTCAAGATCGTGACATTTGCAAACCTTGTAGAAACTGTGGCATAAGAGGTGAATCCTGTAAACTTCTACTGTGTTTTGGGGACCACTTGGGGAAATAATTATTTATTTCTTTATTTATTTACCGATACAAACCAATTCATTTTAGACAGTTAACCACAGATGGTTCTAGTTCACAGAAACACTAGTAGTGACATTTATGGCCATCACTCATTGACTTATTACTTCAGAAAGTACACGAGCTTTCATGTTTTCCTGAACAGGCTGCTTTCTCTAAATCTTAACTGCTAACATCGTCTGTTGCTCCAAGAGCTTCCAATTATCAAAACTCTGGACATTTTGCTATAAACATTAATTTTCCGTCTGTCTATACTTTTATAACACTGCACTAATTGGAAGATTCAGTTGAGACTTACTGCAGCAGAAGGAGCAGTGAATAAAGTTATACTAAGGACGTCAGCTTGCAAATCTATAGATTTTTACAGCTTGCACAAGGTACAGAACTTGCCTGGGATAAAAATCTCCCTAGAATAGTATCAGAAACATCCATGTTGAACTGAATTTAAACCAGAGTATTTAAAAAGTAGTTTGTTTTGAACAGGTTTTTTTATATCAAAATGCATAAAATATATAAAACTTAAAAACAAAAGTTTGAAACTTTGGAGTGAGCAGGGTTAATAAAGATTCATGATACTGAGCAATACGCAAAAGCTATTTTATAGTAGTTTGCCAGTATATTGTTTTCCTAAGCTCAATACATTTGCCAACAGGTAGAGAGTAAGAGTAAAATTACAGATCAGCTAGTTTTCATTTTTAACTTAGTTTATCTTCAAAATATTTGAAATCATTTTATGCTTCCAAAACCATTTATTAATCTAGTTTCTATGAACAGAAGGTTTAAAAAAAGATTATTTTTTTTTCTCATTCAAATGTCAAAAAATTTAATGGCACTGCTATTGCATACCCACAAAGGAAATTTTGAAATTTAAAGAAACTGGGTGTGAGTGCGTGCTATATTTCCAAAAAACTAAGAGTCAATTACTTACCTGAATTTATCTTCTCAAGCACTAAATGTCAGCTACACAAAAGTTTTGCCTTTCTAACCTGCCACAAGAATAATAGAATTGCAGAATCATAGAATAGTTATGGTTGGAAAAGACCTTTATTTCACTGAGTTCCAGTCCTCCTGCCACGGGCAGGGACACCTCCCACTAAATCATATCACCCAAGGTTATGTCCAACCTGGCCTTGAACACCGCCAGCGATGGACCAGTCACAACTTCCCTGGTCAACCCATACCAGTGCCTCACCACCCACACAGTAAAGAATTTCTTCCTTATATCCAATCTAAACTTCCCCTGTTTAAATTTGAACCCATTACTCCTTGTCCTAGCACTACAGTCTCTAACAGAGACCCTCCCCAGCATCCCTATAGGCCCACTTCAGATATTGGAAGGCTGCTATGAGGTCTCTATGCAGCCTTCTTTTCTCCAGGCTGAACAGCCCCAATTTTCTCAGCCTATCTTCATACAGGAGGTGCTCCAGTCCCATGATCATCCTCGTGGCCCTCCTCTGGACTTGTTCCAA
>JAOEHX010037817.1:0-15496 GCA_025448015.1 Bolborhynchus lineola
TGCTTAAAATAATCTTATCCAATAGATAGCACTCATTTAAAGAAGTACTTCTTAAAACTTCAGTCGCATTTCTGGGACTTCATCCCATATAGGTATGGTTTAATAGACCATGGATTAAAAGAGCCCATTACAAATTACTTCAAGTGGTACTTTGAAAAATTAATCTACATGTTTAGATGATTTCTCCTGTCAAAGCTCAGCCCTTTGTGTGATCCACAAGCCTATTAAGAGTAACTCTATTCCATCCTTCAGGTCATTGAAGAAACTTCAGGTCAGCCAAAATGACTAGTTCATTCCCACCTTCCAAATTATTTAGAAGCTGCTTTCAATTTTACAAGATTACAGCGTAATCTACATTAATGACTGGAGAGAATAGAAAAGGGTAAACTGGTTTCACTAATGGGTCTTTGCAAATTTTAACTAAATATTCAGATTCTGCACCTGTATGTGCATTTTCTAATGTTCTCTTCAGGGATTACACTAATGTCAACAGCACTGTATATTACACACATTAAAGCCAATGAGGAAGCAAGACCCTGTCTATCAAAATTTTATATCCTAACTGCAGAGTGAGGCTACTGATAACACCAATAATTCTTTTCTTTCTTCAACACCTTTTGAAGAGTCCTGAGACACAGACTTCAGACTGTTTTTCAAGTTGTGATCCACACATCTTGGGTATCAAATACATTATTTCCTTTTTAAAGATATAATTTACAAACTACATATGCTAATCTACATCTCTTATGAACATCCTGTAAATTGACGGACTGTCTAAAGTATTCCAGGATCATACAGGTCAGAGATAGCCTGTTTAAGAAGCTATGCTCCATAGGTAAGGATTAGTTACTGCACCTTGGACTAAGAAACAGTTGTAACCACACGCAGTCCTTTTCAACACGAAGAAAATCAGCCAGAGGGCCAGCTTCTTTCAGAAGTTTTGGAATATATTACAAATATTCAACTAGCAATGTTTTTAAAGAATTAAAGACTTTTAAAATTATTTATTAATTACACATTCATATAGTATACAATAATTTCTTGTTTTAAGTATGATAATTAACAATAAAATATCTGGAAATAAAGATAACTAATGTTTTAGGCTGGGCTGATGGTCACATGAGCAGTCTGAGAATAAGATCATTCTAATTTTGATGGAACTTCCAGATTTAAGGCAATATATCTGAAAAATAGTACAATTAAATTCAATGCAAAATCTGAACTAAATGCTACCACAGTGTAAGTTAAAATAGTATACATTACAGAAAATCAGGTGTATCCATGTTGTTAGATTCATACATCCAGACATTAACAACAAAAGTATAGAAATAAAGGAAGTTTATACATTAATAGAACTCCAATTAAACAGACTTTTAACCTCAATATCAGATATGAACATTCAAATTAACTCAGCATCTCAGGCCCATGAAAGTCCTGCTTCAAAAAGACAGGAAATCTACCTGAGGATGGTCACCTTTCACTAGCAAGCCTGTGAACTAACCATGGTGCTGCTGCCAAACCTACCAATTCCAATGCCCTCCAATAACAAAGGAAAACAGCGAATCTTAGAAATCAACAACTCTACTCGGTTTCCTGGACTACATCCTCACTGAATGTCAAGTCAAAGTAAGTATTTCTGTTACCTTCAAAACTTGATGCATAAATAGCACGAGACACTGACACCCCCACCCTTCCAACTAGGACTGCTTTGAGCAAGTGTGACACCATCCTGTAAAAATGTAAATGTGCCAAATGCACGCATAATTCTTTCAAGAAGGCTGTGCCTACAATAACTTTTCTCTTTCAAGTAAATACATAAATATCCAATGACCCATTACTTTTGTCAGGGATAAGCACATGTAAGTGGCAGGTATTCTGAGAGAAGAGGCTCTAGTTTAATTTAGCAAAGTACCAAACATTGCTGCATATAAATTTAGTTCTCACCACAACCACAAACAGGAACAAAAGCCTAGAAGCCAATCAGAATAGGAACATTTTCAGAAAGCAAAAACAATGTATGGGTGGTTGTTTTTCTGGTTGGAGTTCCCTTCCTTTCCCACTAATGGACAATGGGTAACAAGGTAAGACATTTCCCTTTCTGCTCTCTGCTTGAATGATGCGGGTAAACTTTTACAAGGAAGTATTCTGCAGGCAGTTGCATCTTTCAAAAAAGAAAAAAAAAAAAAAAAAATCTATATTCCTCACATTTTCCTGAAGAAGGATCAATTCTCTAGCTAAGTACCTATCACTCCTGTCTAGATTTGTGTTACTGGGAAGATCCTCAATTCTTTTTTTCCCAACTAAAAGCATCAGAAACTGAAATTTATTCCTTGAAGAACAGTGACAACAACAAAAAAAAAAAACTGCTGAAGGAAAGCATCAAGTAAAAAGCTTATTTCTGACATTTTAGTTGGGCTTATTTGTTCACTTTCCTTGCAGTTCAGAGGCTAAACCAACTGGTAATAGCATACGCCTCTAATTACAGTCTTGTTAAAATTTTCTTCTTTGATAATGCATGGGATCGATGCACCTTTAACAGATAATAACAGTACTTTTTAAAAAGAAGGAATAGGGTGCTCTGCCAAGACTGAACATATGTCCAAAGAAGCAACTGTAAGGCTTGTTTACAACAGTTCCTCAGGCTGCAGTTCAGACTACAGCAAAGTTCTTCAACTTTTGATTGGCAGGCTTCAGTTGGTTCTAAACAACACCAGGAAAAGCAAGCTTCCTCATATTAAATTTACTGCAAAGAAAGAAACTATTTGAATGTCTTTTTTTCCTTAAAAAGAAAAAAAAATACATAAAATCAGAAACTCATGAGAACTAAATTCTGAGTATCTGACATACTTAAATACTTATTCTGCCTAATGCAGAAGAGCAGAACTGAGATGCCAAACTGAGTCAACAAAAACAAATGAATGATCCAAATAAAAAACAACCTCTTTGTTAAAGCTTAAGAATCCACATGGAAGAGTATGATGGAACAAGAACCCCAATGCACAGATGATAATAAAAAATAAAAGATGAAGATATGGAAATAAGTGAGTATTTTGAGGTAAGAGAACATACAGCTGGAGATTAAAAATTAACGGCATGCAAGTCAGCTGGGAAATGGAAGATGGATGTTTCTATTTAACAGCATCATTTGCTTCTGAAAAAGCAGCATTTCAGTTCACGGCAAAATCAAAAAAGTGTTCATCTCAAGACAGAACACAACTATTTTAGGCTGGTAAACAAAAAAAAATGTACCGACATTCCCCTCAGTATCCAGTACTAAACTGCAGGGCCAAAAGCAGTGTTGTGTTGTATTATTCAGTAGATTATCCATTTGAACCTTAATCTTCTTTCTGAGAATTGGAGCTGTGTGACAGATCCATTACTGTTATTAAGCATACAAACATTTGTGTTGCACAGCAGTTACTGTGACGTGATAATCTGATGAAATACTGGTAAAAACTGCTAAATGTATTCCTGAACTCACAGAAACCAAAAGAAAACAGCCTGGCAGCAAATATTAAGACAAATCTCAAAGAACACTACATAAAATAATTAAAAAAAAAGCCAACCTTTTTGTTCTATACACCTAAGAATATGACTAATGGGTTGGCTTTCACTGTTGTTCTATTTTTTTTCCCCATTAAATTTATTTTACTCCAGGTAGATCTTGCTTACAGCACAGTTAGTTGCTGATGAAGAATGCAACTATATTAAATGCAGACAGCTACATAGTTGCAGCTACCTAACAAGCAGTATTACACAAATTATATCATTGTATAATTTAGTATGTACATTCTAGATTGTTCTCTCTATTCTCTACAGCTGAGTTGCTGGAAAACAAGATTTTTTTCCTTTTTAGAATTCTTCAGGTTACACTTCATTGAGAATTATAATCCTGCGCATACTTAGAATTGCATTTCATGCACAGAATTAAGAATTAGATAACCTCAATTCTTAGGTCACTTCCATGTAAATTGCTTAGGAACAAAATAGTACAACAACTGAAAAATTAATAGGCAAACTAATTGCTGACTACTAGATTAAACCAACTTTTCAAAGAGCACTTAACTGTAGCCCAGATCTCCACCTACTAGTTACTATTATGCTAACAAGGCTACTTCTACACACATTGTTTCAAATAAAACAGAATGGTGATAATTAAAGGCACGAGAAAATTAAAAGATCTCTCAAATGCAACTCTCATGATCACAGAATCATAGAATAGTTAGGGTTGGAAAGGACCTTAAGATCATCTAGTTCCTACACCCCTGCCATGGGCAGGGACACCTCACACTAAACCATGCCACCCAAGGCTCTGTCCAACCCGGCCCTGAACACCACCAGGGATGGAGCATTCACAACTTCCCTGGGCAACCCATTCCAGTGCCTCACCACCCTTACAGTAAAGAACTTTTCCTCAAATCCAATCTAAACTTCCCCTGTTTAAGTTTGAACCCGTTACCCCATGTCCTATCACCAAATCCCTAATGAAGAGTCCCTCCCCATGATGACAGCTTACAGGTGACTGCAAAGCTGCTTATATAATTGAAAGAGTATTTACATTCTACCAGGATCTAGTATAAGTATTAGCTAAAGAACAGTTTACTTGAAAACATACCAGTTGCACAGATCTTACACAGTATTTAGAAACAGTACAGATTTTGTCTATCTCCAAGAATACAGCAAAGCAATCGTACTTACAGCTGCTTTAATTCAACACACTATTATTCAAACAGGACTGTGAAAGCAATAACACAACACATTCTTTGAGCACTATGCTAAATTTCAAGACCCACTGGTAAAGTTTACAGCTGCCTACAGATACGATCTTCAACTCTGGAGTTCTTTGAGAGAGCGTGAGAGAAGAGAGAGCGCGCACTCTTAAGAAGACTGCCATGCTACAGTACTGTCATCATAGGATTAATGCTACAAATGTGCACCCAACAAACCTTTCCATTAAAAAGGCTATAAGCAAACATTTGAATTGCTTGACAGAAAGGAGCAATTGTGTAAGACAAATGTCTTATGAAACATGTGTCAGTACTTGCTCTAAAGGTTGTAGGGCTTATAGGAACAACAGTAAGCAATTACTCTCATTCACCCCACTTGCTATACAAACAAGGTCCCAGCAACAAGAATAAGGATTCTAGATACTACCACAGTACTGTTTCTTAATAGTAACAAAAAAAGAGTAAGAAGCAAGGCTTACAGTCTGACTTTCGGGGAAGTCCATCTTCAACAATTTGTGAGCACATTCTTCGAAGTCTAAGCTGCAACAATAGAGAAAACACTTCTCATTATCTGTGCAATATATCCTATGCTAAAAACATTTCAGAATTATATTGATTGATTGCTGATGCTGAAGCTTCAACTGTTTTGAAATGAAATATTACATTAGCATTCAGAAAGGTGTTTATTTTGTTGTTTATTGTTGCTGTGGGGGTTGTTTGTTTTTTACATAAACATTTTGTATTTCATGAGTTTGTACCTGAAAATTAATCTGAAGACATTACATTTGCAGACAATCTGAAAACAAGATGACTTGGGTGATTACTATTGCAAGCACTGTACATAAGCTCCAAAAGCAGTATATACACTCTCCTGTTTGCATTCCTGTTCTTGCTTATTGAAAGCCTTTAGCTAGCAGTAGGTATCTCCCCCCACCTAAGATTAAGATGAACAAACTTAAGCAGGGCAACAAAGTATTGAACAGTAGCTTTGAGAAATATAAGACCTTTTCATACATTTTAGTATGGTATTACTCCTGTACAATGTGCAGCATAATCTGAAGACCACTGACTTTTGTTCACTCAAAAAAGTGATTACAGCAATCCTTAAAAAAGTTCCAGTTCACTATTACTTTGAAACAAACAGGATTTATCTTCGAATCAGAATTTGGGCATCCATTTGTTAAAACAAACCATATTATCAGGTCAGGCTCCATAAAGAATTGCACCCTGCCCTTTTTTTTTTTTTTTATAATGGTACATTAAAAAATAATTGATGAAGAAACAGAATTCCAGTTCATCTGTTTCAAAATACATACATTCAAAGGTGTACAAATTCTATTATGTTTACCTTGACTGTATAGCAAGATAAATTGTACGACGAAAGGAAACCAGGTTAATTTCTGTTTTGTCATGGACGGTAACTTTCTGACCTGAGAAAGAAAAACACGGTTTTGTAAAGAGCAAAACATTAAGGCAGATGTACGTAATTTCTTAGGACAGTGATATATACTATTTACTAAGTCTGCAGCACACAATGTAATACTTTTCTAGAAATCTTTAAGAAAGTTTAGCACCTTAATGTATTCTTTATTATTACAAAGAAGGAAAAATAAAAAAAAAAACAACAGTACTTGTTTCATCTGATACTAACAGGTAAATATTTAGAGATAAAGTTTTAAGAGGATAACTCTCCTTTTAAAGTCCTTTCACGTGACTTAGCCACTGCAACCTCTGGGTTCAACACTTTTTGTACACATTATTAGCAAAGTATTTTCTGCATAATTTAACTATACAATACTTTTATGTAGTCCCCCTGATTTTAATAAGAACTACTCTGTTTCTACATTACAGCATTCTGTAAGGTTCTCTTTTGTCCTGAAGCAAGCGTAGAAAAATCTGTTCTGAACCAAAACCATTCTGGAAACACCTGTTTATCAGGTATTCAGTATTCCTTCATTCTTTTAAAGTCTGGTAACAGCATGAATGATGAAAAGTTAAGTGAATTCTCATACTTTTATTCAGCCTGGAAGTTCTGCTCTTCTGTGAAATACTGCAGCAAATTAGTGAAGAAATACATTCCAGGTATTCCACAAGAACAGGACTTGGCTGGCTTTTTAATTACTCACACAGTCTGCACAAGTATTTCGGGTATGCTTATCCATCTGTTTTTTTCTCTAGGAATCAAATATTTAATTCTTTGAAAATGCGTAAACCCTGACTGCTTCCACTAAAGACCATGAAAGGGGGCTGGAGGCTGAACTGAAAAAAGACATTTCTCAGTTCAGCCTAGAAATAAGAGGTAAATACTGTTGCAAGAAAGCCCATTATGATTTTGTAAGTGACTTAAAAATATGATAGAGCACTCAAAAGTGTCCAGAAAGGCTTGGTTTTGCAAGTTTTTATGGAACTGTTTTCACATTCCTTATTTTTAATGTCTTATGACACTATTATATGGGATTATGATGTCATATATATTATATGACATTATGAGGCTTTTCTCACACGAAACTGATGTGGTCAAGAACAATAAGAGAAGGATGCTTTTCATTTTCTGCTGAATGCTTTTTTTTGGATTGTTTTCATACCAACACCAGTAAGGTGCCCAACATACACTTACCATCTTCACCCTCCTCTTCATCATCATCTTCATCTTCTTCACTACTTCCAGCCTCTTGATCTGCTTCAGATTCACTGTCACCTTCATCAAGAATTTCTGAAAGAGCAGTATCCCAGATTGAAGTACTATAAACTACAGTAGTTTCATTACCAAAGAAACTTAATCCCACATGAGTGAAACAGGTGGCATCTTGGGTGTAGAATGTGACAGTCAAAAAAAACTAGGTAAGTAAACAACCTATAAATGTGTAAATTTATAGATATTGTATATAAATGTGTATATGCACACCCCTACCTTTCTTCAGCATTTTGTATTTCTCTTCATTTTCCATAAAGTTCGGATCCATCTTGAAAACATCTTTAGAATAAAAGAAAATCTTTATTTAAAACACAAATTTATGAAAATGATGAATATTTAATTTCAAATTTGTTTTCATGGGGAATGCAGTGCTAGGATTTTCTTCCATTTCTAACTTACTAAGAACATCTTCCGGGTTGTACTCATCTTCTAATGGCAACATATGAGTAAACTGATCCTCCTCTTCCACTAGATCTAATCCCTCTGGGATAATTGGATGATCCTTGAAGCCATCCTTTCGTACAGCAAACATAACTTCTATCATATATTGAACACGCATATCAATTTTAGATTCATGCAGAATATGTCGAAGACGGTCAAAGATTGCTTTGGAAAAAAGACAGAAATGTAAATATAAAAAGGATTTACTAATACAAACAAAATAACCCACAAATATTCTGGCTTAATTATACTTACCATTAATACCCCTAGGAGAAACTTCTGTTAATTTGAGCCCACTCTCTTTAATAAATCCAATTGCCACTTCAATACTGTCATCAGTAGGCCTTTCAAGAAGCAAAGTGAGCATCTCCAAACATAAAACCTCATGAGCCTATACAAAGAATATCAGTAAAAAATTAGAATATACAATGTAACACTATTATTATAATTATTTCCTCGATGGGGCAGTCCAGCCTTTGAGGATATCACAACACAATCACACACGCAAGGCAAATGTAGTGGGACAAAGCTAATAAAAAAAGAAGTCAAAATTTCAAATATAATTTTACCACCTGTATTTACACCAACTTTGTGGCAAATGCCAACTATGATACTGAAGTGAATAAGCAAACAATGAAAAACATATTGACATTAAGAAAAAAATAATCACATGCATTTCCAAGAAGCAAATAAAACAGCATAACTAGTTTCTGTAATGTAAGTAAGTAATGTAATGTAATGTAAGTAAGTAATGTAATGTAAGTAAGCCTTGTGTCTACAATTAAATCAGGTCTTCCAGGGTGAGGCATATAAGTAAGTAGCACATCTGGGATTAGCTTCCCCTTTCCCAAAATGTTGCATATTCCCAATGCATTCCTGAAACACTGTTTCTTCACATCATTTAATAGAAGCATTCCGACTTCTAACACTTAAAAATGGTGGCATAGAGCGTGATTCAATTTAGATGCAACTGAGTCTAGATATATCTTCACAGATGTTTAATGGAGATGACAGTGTTGCAAGAACACTTTAAGATCTGTGGAACAGAGACCCACATGATCATAGAATCATAGAATAGTTCGGGTTGGAAAGGACCTTAAGATCATCTTGTTCCAACCCCCCTGACATGAATAGAGACACCTCCCACTAAACCATATCACCTAAGGCTCTGTCCAAAGCTTAAAAAAATTTAGAACAGGGAGAGTATCTTCACTTAGGCAACTGTTGTCTTGAAATTAAGGAAAATAGCTATACAGGCTTTAAATTGAGAAGAAACATGAAGTAACATACCACATTCTGATTCATCAAGTGTGCAACAAATTTTGAAGACGTTAGACAAAGTTGCTGTAAAAGAAAACAAACTTTTAACACATTGTATATGGAGGAAAAAAAATTGTAACTCAGACACACTGCAGAGTTATGCATCTCATGATCAAATGTGATACTGACAATTATGCTTTAAAAAAAAACCCAACCCTCAAAACTGTCAACCCAGAACAGGTTGTCAAGCTTTCATGATATTCTGACACCAGTATACTTAATATACTAATGATAAGTCCTGATACCCCGCTCTTAGCTATGTTCCTTCAAGTACGTAATTGCAACACATATGATACAAGGTTAACACAACAGAATTAAAAGTTTCATCAGGTTGCTTCTTCACATCTTACATACCTTATCATTTCTGCGATATCCTTTGCGAAAATTTAGTATCAACCTCTTGAGAATCAATTCACCAATATTTGGAAACTTTGAGTTGATAATTGCCACAAGAGCTGCATAAACGTGTGTGAAAATTGGAGAGGCACTCTGAGCTTGCAAGATAGATCTAGATAGCAGCCCCCTGTAAAAATATGTAAGTTTAAGATTTTCCTGGTATTTTATTCAGTACATATCATATAAAACAGTATTTTACAGCTGAAAGAGTTAGAAAATACCAGATAGTCATTTTCAAACTGTCGTTTATCATGTCGCAAAAAAAGTTTTGCAAAATGTGTTGGATCATGTGTTTAAGACAAGAAATTTATCTTAAAACTCATACCTTATCTTTCATTTAATACCGTTCCTACTCAAACTACATCTGAAAATGCTAAGCATGTAAAAAGCCTTCATCTCTTATCATGCAAATATCTTTTATCCCTTTACCCAACACAGATTCACCAATTTTGAAATTTGTACAATTTTGCTGTTTCTTTTCCTCAGTTCAGAAAACAAAAACCTGTTTGTGACAGAATTGTGTTTCAGTATAATAACTTAAACAAGCCAAACAAACTTCTAAGAAATAAAAATTACATTTCCATAAAAGGTCTTTTACAATAAACATCTACCTAAGAGTAATAAAACTGAATGTTCAGTAAAACCAGAATGGGTAATACTTTTCCATGCTTTTTTCAAAGAACATTGAGTATTTTCAACATAATTATTTTTTTTGGAACCGAGAACTGATTATAAAAGACTACTATTACAGCCTACATGAATGTAAACACAGAGCCCATGAGACAACAGTTCACCATAGTACCAGTCTCTCTTACATTTATAACAAGGCTGAAGTCTGAAAAGAATCTGAGACTCCCTTCCTGCTTCACCTCTCCCTTCCCTTTGTTTTGTTTCTTCTAATGCTTTAGGTGCATGTAGTAGAGTAATATAGCAAAAGTAAAACTCTAAATGGGTGAAGAGAAAAAGAGAAAAAGCCCTCCAAATATCAACAAAGTGCACACAGGTATCCAGCTCTTTCTTCTCTGTGGTCTTTTGGAATCCTCCAAAAAAACGCCTATGTGATACCAAACACAAACTGCATAAGGACCTTGTTCCTACTTACTTTGATATTGACATATGAAACAGAACTCATTTCATACTAGTGCACAAACCCAGAACTATTTAATTTTGAAACTACTAGTTACTTCTCGCTTATACACTGAAACTGGTCTGGTTCAGATCCTGTTTACTTAGCAAACTCAGAAAAGGGCCTTAGAGCTAGTTAAAACTTCATGTCATTACTTTCATATGCACTTTTCTGCAAATTTGGAAGTCAAAATTAACTGTAAGAAGAAGGAAAATGGTTCCATTTTCCATCTACATTATTTTGAAATGTGTAAGCTTATAAACCACATGCAAAAACTTACACAGACATGTGTATTCAAAATACATTTAATAAGCTCATTTTTAAACTAAAATATTACTACTGATATGAAAATTAAGTTTCAGGGACATGAAATCTGGAAAGTAAAAAGAAGCCCCACACAGACTGTTTGAAACTTCATTATTACTTTTAACTGAAATTACAATCAAGAACCACTGGCTCACTCTCTAGATTTTATTTAATTCTCTCCCATTTTTTTTATGCTACTTGCAGGATTCTAATCTTCCCATGAGATATGGCAAAAAAGAAAGTCATACATTCCTTTGCTATAACCTCCTCAAATAACAGTGACTAAGTTGATAGAAAAAGTTTTGCTATCTGTTTGAAATTTAACAGAACCAGTTCTGGATATTTTGCTCAGAGGGTTTTTTTGTTGGGTGGTGGTTTGGTTGGGTATGTTTAAGTGGAAGTCAACCTAAGAAATACATACTCCTTTAGGCTAGCAGATTTAACCTCTAGTAACACCAAAATGAAAGCAAGGCAAGATATCACACTGCTTGCGCAATCACCATGACTTCATGTTAAGCTTAAACAGCATAATAATCTTTTCTGTACATTACAACAATAAACAATCCTGCAGATATCACGGAAACACAGGAAAATATTTTAAAACGGTAAGACTTACCTTCCACGAACAATATTTTCCTGAAGGAGCTCATGAATGATATTTTCTATATTAGAAACGTTCACTTTATTGACAAGACCGTTGATTGACTTCTTCAAGGCTTCCCAACTCATCCTCTGATATGCCAAGCTATTACGAAGGTATAACGAATTATTAACGCATAAACCTGAGGTAGCATTGCATAAATATACATATGTATGTATGAAAGCAAAAATGTAAGTTGTAATCAGTAAAATAGGTCTAGTTCACAATCATAAATTTAACTACTAGGAAAATACCAAAATAACATTATACACCAAAACATAATTCTCCATAGATATTGTATAACCCAGTACTGTTCAGGTTTCCAAAATATTCTAGAAAATCCCTGGCATCACACTTTTTCATTTACACTTCACAGCAGAAGTAGGTACAGTCATTATCTGATTCTCTTACCTCTCTTCTGATAGAAAGATACCTTCAAAAGAATGATCACAGCTCTCAAGGGTATTACATTCTCACCAAAACTCTTTAGTGTTTCACTTTGCAGCAGAAATGCTAATATACTACTTTCAACTCACCTATTTTTATCGGTGATTTGCTCTTGCATCATCCTGAGCTTAGCAGGTGGAATATATGCACCACCTGTGCGAGTAAGGATAGGATCCACTTCTTCCTTCTTCTTCTTTGAAGAGGTCTCATCATGAGCAAGTGAGCTCTGGACTGTCGACTTCTCTGGACTCCTACGATCAGGTGATGAATACCTTCTCTTCCTACGATCAGATTCTCTCTCTTCCCATTTCTCATGGTGTCTGTCTCTGTCTCTGCCCCTTTCCATCCTTCTAGAAAAAACCAAAACAACAAAAACAACAACAAAAAAAACCACCAAACACCCAAACCCTTAAACAACAACAAAAAAACCCAGACCACCAAATACCCATGGGTTTGTGAAAAGTTCTCATCTTATTCATTAAAATGAGTATTTTATTACTGATTAAGGGCTTAATACCTTCCTTCTGAAGTTCTGTCATCATAGTATTCCCTTCTTGAATATTCCTGATATTCATATCTACTGTCATCAGAATATCTTCTCTTTTTGGGAGATGGAGACCTGTCACGCTCTACATCCCTAATTGCAACCCAAGACACAAAATTCTTAGTAATAAGCTCAGAAAAGCAATGCTATTAGTATCTACTTGCAGTATATTTTTATAATACAGGACTGTTACATTTCTGCAACCTGAGTTTCAGTTTATGCACCATTCAGATAGAAGATGCTCCTTCCATAATTACTTGTTGTCAGCAAAAAAATAATCAAAAAGCAAAGGAGCACTGTAAAAGGAAGCTCCCCCTAGAACTTAAAATTAAAGCCAAGTGGTAATAACATCAAATACCAAAGGTAAATTTAGCATCTCACATTCTTTAGTACAAGAGGTTTCATTCCAATTAAAATGTGAAATTAAAGGTAAACTGGTAACAGTTCATCTTATGCCTTGGAGAAATATCAATTGAAGTGCACTCCGCCATCCCCTACTAGCATCAATAATCTTCCTCTAAAATGACAACTACAGAATCAGCAATATATGAGTCCAAGCAAAAAGCTGGCATCTAATTGCCACCTTCAAATCCTGTGACAATTTAACTGAATGCCAAGGATTTTTTTTTAAGATTTAAAAAAAAAAAATTGAAAGATTTAAAAAAACCCTAAAACCACATCTTTATTTACTGCTATATCAACATGCAAATATTAAAATTATGTTTATTTTTCACTGCTTAGTTATAGTAATATACTAAAGTGCAGGCTCTTTTTCTTTATTTAACTATCTACATGAGGTGTACATAAACAAATTGTATGGTATAAGAATTAATCACTCTACCTGTCTTCTGGAGACAAACTTCTTCGGTGTGAACTGTAATTTTCCTTCTTTTCATAACTGGAACCATGCTTTAAGAAAACAGAGGGGAAAAAAAAAATCAAGCCCAAACATTCATACATTAATAACTGTGAGCACATATATATTTAGATCAAAGCATACCATGTCTTCAGTTCTCTACTCCTTTACAAGGGCCATGAAATAAAGCTAATGGCAGTCAGTTACGATAAGGACAGCTGGCTCTAAAGCAACAAGTAGTTAAGCAGCTGGACTCCCTCCTACAGGATGCTGCAGGATTTCTCTTTACACTCCTCCTTTTTACTAATCATGACTTATTTTCTCATGAGTCATTCCTAACTTCATACATTATAAACATCTAAGTTACACTGTTCTGCTTGACAGATCCTGAAAGCAAACTTAATTCTAATTTTTTTTTTTTTTTTTAATATGAGTTTACAGGATCGTTTAAGTGATACACACTTAAAATAGTTCTGTGGAGTGAACCATGACATACAGAAGTATGGAATTATACACAAAAATTGGAGCATGACAGCACCTTCAACACACAGACACCTCATCAAGATGCTTCAAAATTACTTAGGTGGAGCTAAAATTACTTTGCTGGAGTATAGAGGTTATATAGCTATAACCTCTGTACTTTAATTGTAAAAGTCCTTTTTTTCCTCTTAAAATATTATTTATGATTTTTCAGAAGCATGATTTCATGTTATCAGCCAGTGATCAGCTGTGAAATAGGTAACACCCTATCCTGATGCTGAAACTCAACACAAGGACTTGCTTATGCACTTTGAACTTTTTGCTGAAATACTACTCTCACCTGTTAAAGTAGCACTATCATTCAACATGCTAGCAGGCTAGTTTTTGCTTCACCAAAGAACCAGTTAACACTGTTGCTTAGTTGAAAACAATGACACCTTGGTCACAAGCCGACCCTGATGAACAGTTATAGACAATGATCTCCAAAACCGTAATTAGAAACAACATGGCAAGCATGTCTTTACTATGTGACAACCGTAGTGTTTGTAAAGAGCTGTGCAAACAAAATCAACATTAATGGAAGCTTCCTAAAGAAATAATAGCAACACAATGATCGTGAGCATCATCTTATCAACAGACTGATGAGGCTGACTTGCCATCACTCAGACTGGAGTGTGTGTATATATATGCAAGAATATATTTATATTTTTGAGGTCATTATAACATATCCCAGAATATCACCTTACCTGAGGTACATTTCCAACACCATGTTAAGATACTACCAGTGTTAACTTGCTGAATCAAGACAATGGTACAGAACAAATGCATTGCACCATTTACTGGGAGCATGCATCCCTAGCAAAGTAATGTCCATCTGACAATTTAATTCGAGAGTAACATCGTCTTTGATGGCAAAGCTAGTATAACAAATTCACGTATTTTCAACAAAGCTTTCCTTCCCTTTCAATACTCGTTTCTGGCACTACATCATACAGCAGATCACTGAGATCAGTCAAGGTTAAAAAGGTCCTTAAGTTGCTGGTTTGGTTTTTGTTTTTCACCAAAACAATGTAATGCAAGATTGTATCCTAAGCTTCCCAGAAAGTGGTAACAAAAATCTTTGAAACACACAGAACAGTTACTGTATTCAACCAACATTTAGCAGACAGGAAGAAGTGAGTCTTCTCAGGATGATCTACTGTCACGATTTTTATGTCATCTGCCTTTTACTCAACCAGACACCAAAAGAGAAGTGTTCACAGAAATAAAGTAATGTTATAGATGTCTCTGTATTTGGCAGTTATCACAGAATCATAGAACAGTTAGGGCTGGAAAGGACCTTAAGATCATCTAGTTCCAATCCCCCTGCCATAGGCAGGGACACATCACACTAAACCATGTCACTCAAGGCTCTGTCCAACCTGGCCTTGAACCACAGATGGTGCATTCACAATTTCCCTGGGCAACCCATTCCAGTGCCTCACCACCCTTACAGTAAAGAATTTCTTCCTCAGATCC
>JAOEHX010037824.1:9850-20835 GCA_025448015.1 Bolborhynchus lineola
ACCACTAGCTTTGGTGGTGAAGCAGGCTTTGCCCAGTAGTGTATGCATTTGGAAACCATCTAGAATAAGCTGTGTCCAACATGGGGGCAGCATCTGATCTCTACCTCTATCAAAACCTTGCCATATAAACCAAATACACAATCATATCCCATTACTCTAATACTAGCTTCTAACAGATCCTAACCTGCATTGTGGGATTAACTACTCTGCAATCAGGGCTACAAATGAAGGTGACATTCTGCTCTTCTAGTAGTTAAAAACACTTATAGTGTGTCTTTATACTGGGTTTACTGCTAAATGCACCAGTGGCACACTCAGAAACTGGATATAAGGATAATGAAATCAGCTGAAGTCACTTAGCTGGTCTGCAATGATTCTCAAGCTGCCAACATGCATTTCTCATTAGGAGTCTTAATGACATAGACCAGTTTTGTTAAGAGGAACCTTAGGCATCATTATCTCATGCTTCAGCTTTGCATGTTAAGGATATCATACCCAAACTCATTAGGGAAAGGTTTCTTCAGGACACTGAGGACTCATTCTAGATTTCATGCTCTTACTCACATATTGTTGTTTAGAAGGTATGATACAAGACTTTCCCTTTGCTAAGTACAATTCTGAAACACATTCCAGAAAAAAATCTGGCAACTCAAAAGCTAGAGGTGCAATTATTTCAGACCTTCCAGTTTCAGTGCCCCCCTACAGTCAGTTCTCCACATACTTTAATGAAGGCTGACTAAATACCAAACCAAAAAAAAAATTATGTAGATGAGTCTTAAAACTGGAATTTGACCCAATGACAGTTACAGGTCTTTGAGAGGTGATTGGAAGCCCTCAAGCTCTGATATTTGGATGCTGTGGTTCCAATTTTGAAACTGGGCCAGGTTTGAGATGTAGTTTGAACCATGACATCCACCAGAGATCCTTTCCATCCAAAGTTACTCTATGTCTCCATGACACTGTGTTCATCTTAACCCTGATAAACCATTAAAAATTGCTTTTTAACTAAAACAATAGCAATGGGAACACAGAATTATCTGCCAGCAAAGGGGTCAGCTAATTCATCTGCTGCTGAACACTATTTTCAGATGTAATTGCAGTGTTTCCTGCCTAGAATTATTGGCATTGAGCTTGTAATTGTATCCTCTAAGGGAGGAAAAACACTGTAAATAACTTGCCTTTAAAGAGGGAGGCTTATTGGCTTTTTACACCAGATAACACAAGCTCTGGTTAAATACTGAGAGATATTTATGTCCATGCATATCCAGCCATAGCTCAGCTTCATTTTTTTTAGTTTCTTTTTTAATATTTCAGCCTTAATGAATATAACATTTATCGGTATTCACTCCCTGAGTCTTTCTAGCATTCAAAGTATAGACACATTAAAGGAGCATGAACATGGCACCTGAAAAAATCGTGTCTTCAAATTTATTTTTCCACCTCATGAATTAAGGAGAAAAAGGGGCAGGGGGGAAGAAAGAGATGAAAGCACAGATTAAAATTATTCTTCTGGTATACACATCCAATAAGATGGTGTGGCCTAAAGGGAATGTGATCACAGTTTTTCAATATGCTCAGCTGAACTCAGAGTTGTTATCAGGTTATCAGGTCATGCTGTTTACACAGTCCTCAAGGGATATTTGGTATAGACCAGTACAAGTGTCATGGGAGCACAAATACAGCTTAAATCTGCCACACAGTATGGCATAGGGTGTTGAAGTATTTGAGCTAAGGGCTAGACCCCCCACTTGCCAGATACAATGTGCTACTTCAGACCCTTGGATCAGGCCGTCCCAGAGCTCCCTACTAATATAATTATATAGCAATATTTTCAGCCTATTTATTCCACAGGCATAGACATTCTAACAGAAGTTGAAGTAAATGTGTTGGAAATCATCCTGCCCTGGTTTTCTAAATGAAGCTGCATGTGTGTGTAAAGCCCTTATTTATCCATACTCCAAGGGTGAAAAATTCCCCCCAGAGAAATCACAACAAAATGTGTTGTTTCTTTGAGAGTGGCCTGACCTCAGATTTTCATATGGTCAGTCTGTTTGTCTGTAGATAGCTGCGAGGTTTTGATTTCTCCCTATTTATGTCTCAAGTGTCTTCTTTCACCACACTGCAGAGGTGTGATTTAGAGGAAAGTCTTCTATGTCTTTAGAAGATCATGAGAGCAGCCACTTGGTGATTTGCTTGTGTTTACCAGGCTGGGTTAAGCACATTTTTTGGACATTTGTAATACAGACTTCTTCAGGATTCATCTAAGTGTGGGTGCTAATGTGCTTTTCAGTAAATTGCTTTTGGTTTTCTTTACTGTCAGGGAAGATCTAGTAGTACATACAACGGAATTCAGAGTGTGATTCATCTCACCCTAAACAGATGCCTATGTTTGTTCAGAGGAATTGTATCCTAAACTCCATTAACTGAATTGATCAGATCTCTACTGATGATAATGGCAGCAGAGATTACCAGTTAAAACATATGTGCCTGTGCTGAAGACAGGTGAGATTAATGAATCCTACCTCTCATTCTTGCAGCCTATGCAGGCTGAGGCATATGAAACACACGTAGCTGCTCCACTCTATGAAAACTGAGGTCCTTCTGAGGAGGATCTTACCTTATGGTTCATGGAAATCTCAATAACCTGATGCAACAAGAGCTTCATGTTCCTTCAGGTATATGATATGAATGTGGAGGTGCTAGTAGCAGAAGCTTGCAGCTTAAGTACTTAAATTTCACCACTACCCTTTTTGGAAGTGTAAGTTCAGGGTTAAGTTTTGGGTTGTTTTTTTGAGCTGATCTAAAATGCCCTGCTTTAATTATTTAACTTTTACCTTCACTGAAACAAGAGAAAAGTGCTAAACCCAAGAAACTGCACATACAATGAAAGTAATGGTGGTAGCCTGGAATCTCTTTTATAAGCATTGCAGCTTTTATATCCAGGCAATGCCCCATCATTCTGATAGCACAGTGCAGACCCCTATATAAGTAGAATCTACATCTCATTTAATTACCTTCACGAAGGCAGAAAAACATTGCCTAATTTTTAAGAGTAGAGTGTCAAGTAGGAAAACAACACCAGACATACTTCTTTCTCAATATTGGCTTGTTTTAAATACTTCACCCATTTCCTTTAATAAGGTATAGCTCCCTCAACAGCCTTTTGTTCCTCTGCTGATAAAAATATACGTAAAATAATAGTTTGCATCTCCTCTGCCTACAAGTCTTGCATTTCTGTCCATAGCTGGTAGTGAAATGCGATACTTGGACCATTATACTAAGGTCCCAGTTAAACATTTTAGCATTTATTTTAGCCTAATTTTAAGATGCAGAAAGCAGGCCTCTTCGTGTTTGTTTGTTTTCTCTGTAGCAGCAATACAATATCTGCATTCTGCACTTTTGATGCTTTCTTTTTCAAGAATGACACATGGATGTCAGTAAAAACTGGTTTGTATGTCTGTATCTGCTATTTCTGTTCTCTCTCTGAGATAAGCAGATGGAGATTAGGTAATTCTGTATCACTGGAAGTTGTAAACAAGTTGGTATAAATATCACTGCCTCAAATATTATGCTGAGCTTGCTTCATTTGAACTTCTGCCTCACTACAGCTTTTTCTTAGGATTAGAGGCATATGCTGTGTGTGTTCGGTTAGTTACTGTCTCCATTCTAATCAATATACAGATTCACATCTGTTAAACTGGTCTTCTAATTTCTACTTGTTGTTAGATTAGAACTGATTTCTGTCTTGGGAAGCGCACCCCAGGATGCACAGTAAAGCCTACCTTTTTCCTTCCTTCTTTGCCTTGATGAACAAGTTGTTTGGAAATGCCATTATCCCCAACACGCGGTAATTACCAATGGAAACTGCTAGGATACTTTATACTGTCAAATGGTTTCTGACTTTTTTGCAACACTGGAAAAACATTTTGTATCATTTGCAAGAGAGACATAAATATAAACTGATTCGGAGAAGGCTCCAGGAACAAACTCGAGAATGAAGTTTAAGTTGACGAGCCGGTATTCTTTATTGCGGCGCCGGGAGACACGGGGGATAGCTCCACCTAGCGCGTGTCCCAGCATTGCTACATAAGCCGCCTTACATCGCTAGTGGGCATACATACGTATTCATGAGACTACGTATGGATTACATCATTTTCCAGAAAGTTTCCCGCATGCCTACAAATATGTGGTGGTGGTGGCCTCTGAGGGTCGTTTCCTTCTTCCAACAGTCTTCATCACTGGTGAAGTAGATGCTTGTACCAGCTTAATTGTTTCATTAACACCATAGACATAACAATAGTCCCATCCTTCTACTCATCAGTTAGTTTAACTGCAGCCCATCCTGGGCCCCTGCCGTTCCCAGATACTCGTTATCCTTACATTTTGTTCTTGTAGCCCGTTTTTCTTACACGTACTTTGTATTAAGGTCATAAGGCCTAAAACAATGTCAACTACAACGGTTTATATTGTACAATTCTCAGTGTGTTCTCTAGCTGTACTCTATACTTTTTTTCTGCATATCGTGCACCTCAGTAATTTTCCATTGCTACTGCTGCAAAGCCATCAAACTTAACACTACTTAAAATTGTTTCTAAAGCTTAATATATTTCATTTTGTGATTTTGTGCCCCCCACCTTGTCTCAAAACCCAGATTTTTGAAGATATTCAAGTAACACAAAAACAGCAAAAAGAAAAAGGAAAATATAAGCAAACACCTTGACAGAGGTTTCAAAGCTTGTGAAAAAAAATCAGACAGGACCTATCTCAGTGTGTCTATTAAAAACATTAACAGCCTGCTGATGAGTCTTTAGCAGCTCATCAGAGAAATAACAGCAAAGACCCTGAAGAACTCATCCTCTCTTGTTCACTGAATAGGAAACATTTGGGAAATGCTTAATAACCCCTAGCACCCTTTTGTAAAGACCAAAGCCCGTTACAGGCTGGAGAGCACAATCTGTCAGTATACCCATTTTCAATAGCTTTAGGAGGTTGTCCTGTCCATTTCGGACTGGTGTGGGAGGAGCTGATCTCTGCAGGGCTTAGGAGAAGCCACAGGATGTCCCTGGGGCTAAAAAATGAAACAACAACTAGTTCTATTGCAAGCGTCCCTTAAACTATGTCAGGTGGTAGCAGGTTCTTATTCTTATAAAGATACTAAGCAGAAGAAGAAAAGGAGAAAAAGAAAACAGAAACAGGATCACTACCCCTTGGATCCAGCAATGTCTTCTCGGTCAGCAGTTATGGTCTTTCCAGTTATGATCCTCGTGACACTTGCAGTTCAGCAAGCACACTGTGGTTCACGATGAATAGACACGCACCAGGTGGTTGCACTATTGTTATTTACGGGGTCCAGGGCATCTCTCAGATTCCTCCCACAGGCGCAGACTCACTCACACGCTGCACATAGCCGTGAGCGGTTCTGAAAGGTTCCGGGCTGTATCGGGGGTCTTTGGTGAGCCTCAGACCCAGCTGAGGCTGTTCCCTGACAGGCACAGAGGTATCTGCAGCGCTGAGTCCGTGCAGTTGATGTTGGCGGTCTCAGCGCAGACAGCACAGGAAATCATCCCTCTCCGCGGCGCAGCGCATCCCAGCTCTGCCTCCTGCCGTTTGCCCAAGCGACAACGACCTGCCGGTTCCTTCTGTCTTTTGAGTTGTTTTGAGACAAACACGAAAAGCGTCTCATCACAGAGGTCCTTGACCTCTGTGCACCAAATATACCAAGCTTACTATCCATTCCCACTAGATCCTCTCATTCCCTCCCTACTACCAATCTGTGTCATTAGCACTCCTTTTACCCTACAGCACACACATTTAAACCACATTAGCTCTCAGATGCACTTCACATGGCAGCCCAGAGAGTGGCTGTATTAGCAGAACTCTAGCATACATCAGCAAACAGAAAACGGGAAGGCAGTAAGGAGAAAGAGAAATTCAGTCTCTTTTTGTTACTGGAATTGCTTTATGAAAAATATATATAGTTTTGGTTACAATCAATTCCTTCAATTCTAATAGAATCATAGTACACTCCCAAAGAACCACATCGTAACCAAACTTCCAACATAACTGTGGCAAAAGCAAGACGTCAATACATCCTGCAAACAGGGTTGGTTTCTATTGGATGATTTCTATATAGGTTAGCGCATTTAGTGTTAATGGAGTTTCATTTTGTTTAAGCAATGTAGAACCGAGAACAGAATCCGTCCACTTTAAAACATGGGAAAATAATGAATTTTATTTGAAAGAGTCACAAACCTCAGAGAATGTGAAAGGAGCAGGCTGGGAATAGATCATTTGGGATGGAAAGGAAATTGGGTGTAAGAGTGTGTTAACAAAAAGGTGAAGAAAATTTAGCTAATCCAATGAATGGTGAAAACCAACAATCCACAATAACAGTAATAAAGCACACTAGTTCCAGACAGAGATAAAACAGTGATTTGTTTGTATAGACCAGACTGCAATAATGTAAGCTGTTAAGAATTTCAACATTAGGAAACTGTTATGAGAGTAAACCTTTGGTTACTCAATTAACAGGGAAGCTTATAGTATAGTTGTTTTTCTTTTCTTTAAGGAAACATTAGAAAAATTGAAAGTGCTAAAACTTGATAAAGGGGAAAAAAAATTGTATTTCAGTGCAGACAGCAATGTATTCTTCTAAAGCATGAGGACATGTAGATAACTTTATATATTTTTTTATTTTATGCTTAATCAATTCATCATTATAATGCACAGAGTGGTAAATAGCTGTGCCACAATAATGGGGAAAACAGACTCCAGTTTTCTTGCAAGAAAGGTTTTGTTAGAAGGTAAGCTTTTCAAAAATTGATAATTATGAGTACTAGTGGCAGTGATTTTCCTGTTTTCACCATGTTTTCTGCTGCAGTTTTAATGTTTTAAATATTACATTAGATGAAAGGTGAAATCTGTATCAAGTATTTTCTGTTTACCAAAAATATGGTTATATTTCTTTGAAGGATGGGGTATTTGAAAATGTCTACGTTGACCAAAAACAAACAAATAAAAGCACACCCCCCAAAAAAACACCTTGTAAGCTTGGATACAGTAGGAAATATGATCAACTTTTGAAAACAGACCTGTTTTAAACTAAGTGAAGCAGAAAGGTTTTCAGAATATTCACATTTATTAATGAAATTGGTTTCTCATGTCTCAGTTAACTGCAGTGATTTCTCTTGTACTGTGAGTCTTCATTTGTACTGAATGGCATTAGTGCAGAAGCAAATCAGAAACTGCATACAGGACTCCTGGGTTCTGTGTCACTCACACTATGAATGAGAAGATAGTTGACTAGAAGGAGCTTCCCCATAGCCTGCACACCTCTGTAATGTAAAGGCACTACCCAATCTTCATATGAAGAAAAATGAAGTATTTCTTTATCCTCCAAGCAACCTTTCCTACTCTCTGTTGACTCTTTTGGCAGTCTAAATAACAAATTATACCTAGCTTTCAGTTGAGATGAGCTGAGTTAAGGCACTGTTGCTTGAGTGATGTCTTTTCTGCATCATTGTAAAGTCGTGTGGTAAGTGTATTCATCCGCCAAATGCAGTTACCAAATAATGGTGTCATAAAAGTACAGGATCTTACTATGGTAGATTATGTAAAATTAAGAACTTTTGATCTTCATTCTATTATTAATAATCATAGTTTACCACACTAAAGAAATGGATACAATATCATCAGAGTCAGCAATGGTATGGTGAAATCTGAAATTGCTCCAAGTCATACTAGTTCAAACTTAAACAGGGAAGTTTAGATTGGATATAAGGAAGAAGTTCTTTACTGTAAGGGTGGTGAGGGACTGGAATGGATTGCCCAGGCAAGTTTTGAATGCTCCATCCCTGGAGGTGTTAAAGGCCAGGTTGGACAGAGCCTTGGGTGACATGATCTGGTGTGAGGTGACTGACCACGGCAGGTGGGTTTGAACTGTGTGAACTTAAGGTCCTTTCCAACCCTAACTATTCAATGATTCTGTATCTCTATATATTTATTACTAAGGTTTTGCAACTAAACCAGCTGTGCCTTGGTCCTAGTAAAAAAATAAAGGGACTTGAACTTTTTTCCATCCCTTCTATAAACTTCCAAACACATAATTTTCCACTTAAGCAGACATTTTCATGTGTTTCTTATTATTACTTTTATTATATCCGTCTGTAAGGATTAAATAACTGCTCAGCTACATTTAACTGTATTACAATATTCTGTGCAAGACCTTATAACCCTGAATGAGATCTAGATTAACAGAAGTTTGTAGTGCTTTTCATTTCTCTGAGTTAAAAAATCAATGTTTCTAAACTTGTGTGTTACATTTTTGCTCTGTGTGAGTTAATCCTCTGTGAGAAATAGGGCAAAGTATTACTTCAGTCTTTCCTTCCATGTGTAGTAAACACACTCAAGGAATATTAATTGGCTTTTTGGGGGGACTTTTGGATAGCTGCAGGGTACTATTCTATATTCTAATTATTCTTGTTCCCTCAATATGCTAGAAAAGGATAGAGTAAACAAGCTGCAGATCAGAGCGCTTGACTTTCTGCTGCTGGAGTACTGAAGTCTGGGAGCACTAGAAAATGATTCAGGCGTGTAAAAAAGGAAGATAAGAAGAAAGCCTAAGAATAATAGGAAAAAAAGCTTCAGTGTTAAATGCAGAAGTTAGCCTGATTAAAAAATTGATAACTACACTCCAAAAAATACTTTTCACTAAGAGGAGGCTTTCACAGTACTAGGACCAATGCTGTTAAACACTGAATCAGAAATCAAGAAGAAAATGTGAAGTTGCTTTTGGTTTTACATGTTTAAATGTGTTTGTGAGCAAACATTTGTGATAATAGCAAGATCCTACTCACCCACAAGGAGAGACTCATTGGGGGTGTGAAGATAAAAAGCAGCCTTGGCTGCACTGACCAGGAGATGGTGGAGGTCAGGATCCTGAGGGCAGGGAGTAGGGCACACAGCAAGCTCATAACTGTGAACTTCAGGATAGCAGACTTTGACTTCTTCAAAGATCTGCTTAGAAATATCCCATGGTATAAAGCCTTGGAGGAAAGAGATGCCCAGGAAAAGCCAGCTAATATTCAAGGATCACATCCTCTGAGCTCAAAAGAACTCCATCCTAGTAAACAGTCACGCAAACTCAGTGCGAGAAACACATGGACCTGTTTGAACAAGTCCAAAGAAGGAACACAAGAATGATCAGAGACTGAAGCACCTCTTCTGTGAAGAACAGCTGAGAGAGCTCAGGTTGTTCAGCCTGGAGAAGTCTTGGAGAGACCTTATTGTGGCTTTTCCATATATAAAAAGAACTTATAAGAAAGACCAAGAATTCTAGGGACAGAAGAGGGAGTAATTATTTAAATTGAAAAAGGGTAGGTTTAGATTGGACACAAGGAAGAGACATGTTTTGATATGGGTGGTGAGGTGCTGGCAGAGGTTGCCCAAATAATTTTTGGCTGCCCCATCCTTGGCAGTGTTCAAGGTCAGGCTGGATAAGGCCTGAAGCAACCTGGTCTAGTGAAAGGTGTCCCTGTCCATGGCAGTGGTGTTGGAACGAGATGATCTTTAGTTATCTCAAACCATTCTATGATTTTGTAATTCCATGAAAAATGACCAGAGAGGGAGGAATATAGACACATTGTCCAAGCATCAAGGGATGAGGTTAGAAGAGCTAAAGCCCAAATGAAATTGAATCTGATCAGAGATTTCAAAGAAAACTATGTACTTCCCTAAGTACATAGGAGAGAAAAAGAAGACTAGGGTAAAAAGAAGCCCACTACTCAATAGGACAGGGGACCTGGTTACACAGGACATAGAAAAGGTGGATGAACTAAATGCCACCTTTGTCTCAGAATTTTTTTGCAGGAATCCCAAGTCTCAGAGATCAAGGGGAAGGATTGGAGCAAGAAAGATATATCTTCATTGGACTAAGGTCAGGTCAGTGAATATATAAGCGAAGTGGACCTTAATACCTAAACAGATGTCCATGGCCCCTGAAGGGGTGCACACACAGGTAGATAGTCAGATGCAGGTACCATGATTCAGTGACTTTAGGGATGTAGTGTGCAGGCATACAGAATTATAAGTCTTAAATATAAACTTAACACCTTCAGCAACAGAAAGGTCATGAAACTCCCAAACTAAAAAACACAATCAGCTGATTCTGACAGATCCTGTTCTACATCCTGTGGCCAGGGAAAACGTGGTTTCTGAGAATTGCCTTTTCCTCAGTGAGAACTCCTCTGTACTTGAGGAAAAGAAGTTCATGAGGAAAATCTGCGTCTGCTTTACAGAATGTAATTGAGATGAAAGTGTTTATGTGAAGGACATGAAGACAGGTAAAGAGGATGGCACAAGAACAGAAGTGCATAAAGGAGGCTGTTGAGTGATACAACAAATAAGTCTGTAAATGCACGTTCATGGTCTTGATATTGAAGGTGTAATACATGAGTTAAAACAGGATGATATATACCAAAAAGGGGAACCTGGGTATTTAGACATGGAGGGGGGTTGAAATAGATGACCTTTAACGACCCTTAACAACCTAAACTATTTCATGATTCTATGATTCTATGAAGATGGAAAGGCTCTTGTTTTAATGAAGAACAGTACTGATGTTCAGATGAATACTGAAAGTCAAGACAATAAACTTCTACCTCCACAGAGTCACTCTGGACAAAGTCTTTAATCTCACCATCTGTAAAACCCTTTACTGATGGTATTCCTTAGAGCTTGACAAAGAAGACAAAAGGATGAGCACAGCAGCAGGAGACTTTTAGGAAACATAATGAGTGGTGTCCATCAGGGATTGGTGTTGGGACCGGTCTTGTTCAACATCTTTGTTGCTGACATGCACAGTGGGATTGAGTGCACCCTCAGCAACTTTGCCAGTAACACCAAGCTCATTCGATACACTGGAGGGAAGGAATGCCATCCAGAGGGACCTTGACACGCTTCTGAGGTGGGCTGATGCCAACCTGATG